>CM029480.1:152500-157500 GCA_017140255.1 Eucalyptus paniculata subsp. matutina | reverse complement strand
AGATATCAAATATCTGGAGTTTCTTTTTGTATATTATATGGATGATCCGATCTGCAAGGACCATGATTGGGAATTTTTGGATCGTCTTTCTCCGAGTAAGAGACGAAACATAATTAACTTGAATTCGCGACAGCTATTCGAAATCTTAGTTAAAGACTGGATTTGTTATCTCATGTTTGCTTTTCGTGAAAAAATACCAATTGAAGTGGAGGGTTTCTTCAAACAACAAGGAGCTGGGTCAACTATTCAATCAAATGATATTGAGCCTATTTCCCATCTCTTCTCGAGAAAGAAGTGGGCTATTTCTTTGCAAAATTGTGCTCAATTTCATATGTGGCAATTCCGCCAAGATCTCTTCGTTAGTTGGGGGAAGAATCCGCCCGAATCGGATTTTTTGAGGAACATATCGAGAGAGAATTGGATTTGGTTAGACAATGTGTGGTTGGTAAACAAGGATCGGTTTTTTAGCAAGGTACGGAATGTATCGTCAAATATTCAATATGATTCTACAAGATCTAGTTTCGTTCAAGTAACGGATTCTAGCCAATTGAAAGGATCTTCTGATCAATCCAGAGATCATTTCGATTCCATTAGTAATGAGGATTCGGAATATCACACATTGATCAATCAAAGAGAGATTCAACAACTAAAAGAAAGATCGATTCTTTGGGATCCTTCCTTTCTTCAAACGGAACGAACAGAGCTAGAATCAGACCGATTCTCTAAATGCCTTTCTGGATATTCCCGGCTATTCACGGAACGTGAGAAGGAGATGAAGAATCATCTGCTTCCGGAAGAAATCGAAGAATTTCTTGGGAATCCTACAAGATCCATTCTTTCTTTTTTCTCTGACAGATGGTCAGAACTTCATCTGGGTTCGAATCCTACTGAGAGGTCCACTAGAGATCAGAAATTGTTGAAGAAAGAACAAGATGTTTCTTTTGTCCCTTCCAGGCGATCGGAAAATAAAGAAATAGTTAATATATTCAAGATAATTACGTATTTACAAAATACCGTCTCAATTCATCCTATTTCATCAGATCCGGGATGTGATATGGTTCCGAAGGATGAACTGGATATGCACAGTTCCCATAAGATTTCATTCTTGAACAAAAATACATTTTTTGATTTATTTCATCTGTTCCATGACCGGAACAGGGGGGGATACACGTTACACCACGATTTTGAATCAGAAGAGAGATTTCAAGAAATGGCAGATCTATTCACTCTATCAATAAGCGAGCCGGATCTGGTGTATCATAAGGGATTTGCCTTTTCTATGGATTCTTACGTATTGGATCAAAAACAATTCTTGAATGAGGTATTCAACTCCAGGGATGAATCGAAAAAGAAATCTTTATTGGTTCTACCTCCTCTTTTTTATGAAGAGAATGAATCTTTTTATCGAAGGATCAGAAAAAAATGGGTCCGGATCTCCTGCGGGAATGATTTGGAAGATCCAAAACCAAAAATAGTGGTATTTGCTAGCAACAACATAATGGAGGCAGTCAATCAATATAGATGGATCCGAAATCTGATTCAAATCCAATATAGCACCTATGGGTACATAAGAAATGTATGGAATCGATTCTTTTTAATGAATAGATCCGATCGCAACTTCGAATATGGAATTCAAAGGGATCAAATAGGAAATGATACTTTGAATCATAGAACGATAATGAAATATACGATCAACCAACATTTATCGAATTTGAAAAAGAGTCAGAAGAAATGGTTCAATCCTCTTATTTTTATTTCTCGAACCGAGAGATCCGTGAATCGGGATCCTAATGCATATAGATACAAATGGTCCAATGGGAGCAAGAATTTCCAGGAACATTTGGAACATTTCGTTTCTAAGCAGAAGAGCCGTTTTCAAGTAGTCTTCGATCGATTACGTATTAATCAATATTCGATTGATTGGTCTGAGGTTATCGACAAAAAAGATTTGTCTAAGTCACTTCGTTTCGTTTTGTCCAAGTTACTTCTCTTTTTGTCCAAGTTTCTTCTTTTTTTGTCTAACTCACTTCCTTTTTTCTTTGTGAGTTTCGGGAATACCCCCATTCATAGGTCCGAGATCCACGTCTATGAATTGAAAGGTCCGAATGATCAACTCTGCAATCAGTTGTTAGAATCAATAGGTCTTCAAATCGTTCATTTGAAAAAATGGAAACCATTATTATTGGATGATCATGATACTTCCCAAAAATCGAAATTATTGATCAATGGAGGAACAATATCACCATTTTTTTTCAATAAGATACCAAAGTGGATGATTGACTCATTCCATACTAGAAATAATCGCAGGAAATCTTTTGATAACACGGATTCCTATTTCTCAATGATATCCCACGATCAAGACAATTGGCTGAATCCCGTGAAACCATTTCATAGAAGTTCATTGATATCTTCTTTTTATAAAGCAAATCGACTTCGATTCTTGAATAATCCACATCACTTCTGCTTCTATTGTAACAAAAGATTCCCCTTTTATGTGGAAAGGGCCCGTATCAATAATTCTGATTTTACATATGGACAATTCCTCAATATCTTGTTCATTCGCAACAAAATATTTTCTTTGTGCGGCGGTAAAAAAAATACGCTTTTTTGGAGAGAGATACTATTTCACCAATCGAGTCACAGGTATCTAACATATTCATACCTAACGATTTTCCACAAAGTGGTGACGAAAGGTCTAACTTGTACAAATCTTTCCATTTTGCAATTCGATCCGATCCATTAGTTCGTAGAGCTATTTACTCGATCGCAGACATTTCTGGAACACCTCTAACAGAGGGACAAATAGTCAATTTTGAAAGAACTTATTGTCAACCTCTTTCAGATATGAATCTATCTGATTCAGAAGGGAAGAACTTGTATCAGTATCTCAATTTCAATTCAAACATGGGGTTGATTCACACTCCATGTTCTGAGAAATATTTACCATCCGAAAAGAGGAAAAAACGGAGTCTTTGTCTAAAGAAATGCGTTGAGAAAGGACAGATGTATAGAACCTTTCAACGAGATAGTGCTTTTTCAACTCTCTCAAAATGGAATCTATTCCAAACATATATGCCATGGTTCCTTACCTCGACAGGGTACAAATATCTAAATTGGATATTTTTAGATACTTTTTCAGACCTATTGCCGATACTAAGTAGCAGTCAAAAATTTGTATCCATTTTTCATGATATTATGCATGGATCAGATATATCATGGCAAATTCTTCAGAAAAAATTCTGTCTTCCACAATGGAATCTGATAAGTGAGATTTCGAGTAAGTGTTTACATAATCTTCTTCTGTCCGAAGAAATGATTCATCGAAATAATGAGTCACCATTGATATCGACCCATCTGAGATCTCCAAATGTTCGGGAGTTCCTCTATTCAATCCTTTTCCTTCTTCTTGTTGCTACATATATCGTTCGTACACATCTTCTCTTTGTTTCCCGAGCCTATAGTGAGTTACAGACAGAGTTCGAAAAGGTCAAATCTTGGATGATTCCATCATACATGATGGAGTTGCGAAAACTTCTGGATAGGTACCCTACATCTGAACTGAATTCTTTCTGGTTAAAGAATCTCTTTCTAGTTGCTCTGGAAAAATTAGGAGATTCTCTAGAAGAAATACGGGGTTCTGCTTCTGGCGGCAACATGCTATGGGGTGGTGGTCCCGCTTATGGGTTCAAATCAATACGTTCTAAGAAGAAATATTGGAATATCAATCTCATCGATCTCATAAGTATCATACCAAATCCCATCCATCGAATCACTTTTTCGAAAAAGACGAGACATCTAAGTCATACAAGTAAAGAGATCTATTCATTGATAAGAAAAAGAAAAAATGTGAACGGTGATTGGATTGATGATAAAATAGAATCCTGGGTCGCGAACAGTGATTCGATTGATGATAAAGAAAGAGAATTCTTGGTTCAGTTTTCCACCTTAACGACAGAAAAAGGGATTGATCAAATTCTATTGAGTTTGACTCATAGTGATCATTTATCAAAGAATGACTCTGGTTATCAAATGATTGAACAACCGGGAGCAATTTACTTACGATACTTAGTTGACATTCATAAAAAGTATCTAATGAATTATGAGTTCAATACATTCTGTTTAGCAGAAAGACGGATATTCCTTGCTCATTATCAGACAATCACTTATTCACAAACCTCGTGTGGGACTAATAGTTTTCATTTCACATCTCATGGAAAACCCTTTTCGCTCCGCTTAGCCCTATCCCCTTCTAGGGGTATTTTAGTGATAGGTTCTATAGGAACTGGACGATCCTATTTGGTCAAATACCTAGCGACAAACTCCTATGTTCCTTTCATTACAGTATTTCTGAACAAGTTCCTGGATAACAAGCCTAAAGGTTTTCTTATTGATGATATCGATATTGAGGATAGTGACGATATTGAGGATAGTGACGATATTGATCGTGACCTTGATACGGGAGCTGGAGCTTCTAACTAGGATGAATGCGCTAACTATGGATATGATGCCGGAAATAGACCGATTTTATATTACCCTTCAATTCGAATTAGCAAAAGCAATGTCTCCTTGCATAATATGGATTCCAAACATTCATGATCTGGATGTGAATGAGTCGAATTACTTATCCCTCGGTCTATTAGTGAACTATCTCTCCAGGGATTGTGAAAGATGTTCCACTCAAAATATTCTTGTTATTGCTTCGACTCATATTCCCCAAAAAGTGGATCCCGCTCTAATAGCTCCGAATAAATTAAATACATGCATTAAGATACGAAGGCTTCTTATTCCACAACAACGAAAGCACTTTTTCACCCTTTCATATACTAGGGGATTTCACTTGGAAAAGAAGATGTTCCATACTAATGGATTCGGGTCCATAACCATGGGTTCCAATGTACGAGATCTTGTAGCACTTACCAATGAGGCCCTATCGATTAGTATTACACAAAAGAAATCAATTCTAGACACTAATACAATTAGATCTGCTCTTCATAGACAAA
>CM029480.1:115000-132500 GCA_017140255.1 Eucalyptus paniculata subsp. matutina | reverse complement strand
CGATAAGACCCCATACCTAGAGCCAACATCATATAACCCAATTGAGACATTGTAGAATAAGCTAAACCTCTTTTAATATCTTTTTGAGCAAGAGCTAAAGTAGCTCCTAATAATACTGTTATTATACCTATTAAAGATATTAAATTCATTATGTAAGGTATGATTATAAAAAGAGGAAGAAGTCGAGCTACAAGAAAAATGCCCGCTGCTACCATAGTAGCGGCATGTATAAGAGCCGAAATGGGAGTAGGGCCTTCCATGGCATCAGGTAACCATACATGAAGGGGAAATTGTGCCGATTTCGCAACTGCACCTGCAAATAAAAGAAAGGCACACAAAGTAAGAAATAAAAAAGGAACCTCATTATTATAAATCAAGTTATTCAATATTTGGAACAAATCCCGAAATTCAAAACTACCGGTTATCCAATAAAGACCTAAAATTCCTAATAATAAACCAAAATCGCCTACACGATTCGTTACAAACGCTTTTTGACAAGCAGTCGCCGCACTAGGTCGTGTGAACCAAAAACCTATTAATAGGTAAGAACACATTCCAACTAATTCCCAAAAAATATAAATTTGTATCAAATTCGAACTAGTAACTAATCCCAACATGGAAGTATTGAAAAAACTCATATAAGCAAAAAATCTCAAATATCCTTGATCATGAGACATATAATTGTCACTATAAAAAAGAACCAAAATTCCAACAGTAGTAATTAATATTAACATAATAGAAGTAAGTGGATCTATTAAGTGACCGAACTCTAAAGAAAAATCATTATTAATGGTCCAAGACCATACATATTGATAGATAAAACTTCTATTTATTTGCTGAATAGATAGATAGACCGAAAGTATCATAACTATACTTAACAAGAAAATACTAGGAAAAGCCCACATACGGCGAAGATTTTTTGTTGCCGTTGGAAAAAGTAGAAGTCCCACTCCTATTAACATAGGAACTGGAAGTGGAATGAAGGGGATAATCCATGAATATTGATATGTATATTCCATAAAAAAACCTTTTTATTTTTAATTAATTCTTTATAATTCACCGGCTCTTATATCTTTTTATAGGTTCAATAAAAAATCAAGATATGGAATACTTAAATAGAATTTTCTATTCCTAATTATTCTGAATCTTTCTTCTTTAACCAATATTTCAAATATTCAAATCAAGAAGTTAGAATTGGTCAAATGATATGAATATGATCAAGTTACTATTTATATTTAAAATGAAATAAGACAATAATTCATTTTATTAATATTGAATATTAAGTAAAATTTTTATGAAAATGAAGAAAAAAATTCAATTATTATTACGTATTACGTATTAGGATAATTTATATGCATAGAGCAAATAATTACACCAAAATCGAGTAGTTAATACATTACTTTATTTTGATAGAAATAATAGGATGGTCCATACCAAAACGGGCGCAATAAAAAAAAGAACTCGTTTTTTTTATTAGTTCGTTTATTCATAATCATTAACTAATTCATGATAGAACTGATTATACTCCATTCGAATAAAAGATCTTTTTTTTCTTTGTAGAAAACGCTAGAATATCCCACACTTTTCTTTCAATACCAGGGAGAAGAAATAGAATTAAAAGAAAAGACGAAATTACTAAGACAACTTTTAGAAAATCATGTATTCTTTGATTAACTACTAGTTTAATTCAAATTTTTAAATCCAAAAAATGTGTACTCGTTCTTTTCTTTTGAGTTTGACCAACTAATAAAAAACTAAAGTAATTTCAGTAATTTGGAATTTGTTAGGTAAGGATTGGTTTTTTTTGAACTTTTCGGTGTATTTTGTTACATGTATAAATATAGCACGACGAAAATAGACAGAGATATAAAAAAAAGAAAAAATGGAATTGTTTGACCAATAGATGTCTTTCACATTCAACTAGAGAAATGAATAACTTTTTTTCAAATTTTTAATGGCAGTTCCAAAAAAAAGTACTTCTATATCAAAAAAACGTATTCGTAAAAACATTTGGAAAAAGAAGGTATATCGGGCAGCGTTGAAAGCTTTTTCCTTAGCGAAGTCTCTTTCTACCGGGAATTCAAAAAGTTTTTTTGTACGACAATTAAATAGTCAAACACTAGATTAACTAATCTTAATCTGAAAATGGTACTTTTTTTTTAAAAAAAAAAAAAAAAAAAAGATACAAGGTTTCACTTTTTTTTGAATATGTTTTATCCGGTGGGGATTCTTATTTTCCTCATCGGTACAATTATCTGTCATATCATCATAATAAATAATAAAATTACAAAAAAAGTTTTTTCTTAGACAAAATGTTCAGTTCAGTCCAATATCGAATTAGTTTTCGAAATCCTAAATAAAATTCTTTACATGACGAAAAACCAACCTAAGGCCTAAGGGTTAATATAAAGCTCTACAAATAGTTAAATAAAAAAATTTTGAATGTCACACTGTACTGTGATCCATAAAAAGACTTTTTTTGTTCATTGATAAAAAAAGTGCATCTTGGATTTATAAAATCAGATAAATGAGAAATGAATTTTAAAATTAAAAAATGAAATGATAATAAAGATTTTTATGGGGAACGCTTCAATCCATATTGAAACGAAACGAGTTTTTTCTCATCACTTTGAATGAAAATGAAAAAAAAAATATTGAATTGACTCCTTCAATCTCGACGATTAAATAATAATAGATTATTATTATTTCGAGTACGCCGCTATGGTGAAATCGGTAGACACGCTGCTCTTAGGAAGCAGTGCTAGAGCATCTCGGTTCGAGTCCGAGTGGCGGCATGGCATCTTCTAAAACAAATGGAATAAGTCCTATAATAAATTCAATTCCTGATTTCAATTCCGTAGAATTGGTTTACCCCACTTTTTCATTTTAATAAAAATAAATTTATGATATTTTCCACCTTAGAACATATATTAACTCATATATCCTTTTCGATCATTTCAATAGTAATTACTATTTTTTTGATAAGCTTATCGGTCGATGAAATCGTAGGACTATATGATTCGTCAGAAAAAGGCATGATAGCTACTTTTTTATGTATAACAGGCTTATTAGTCACTCGTTGGATTTATTCGGGACATTTCCCGTTAAGTGATTTATATGAATCATTAATTTTTCTTTCATGGAGTTTCTCCGTTATTCATATGGTTCCGTATTTTAAAAAACATAAAAATTATTTAAGCACAATAACCGCGCCAAGTACTATTTTTACCCAAGGCTTTGCTACTTCGGGTCTTTTAACTGAAATGCATCAATCCGAAATAGTAGTACCTGCTCTCCAATCCCAATGGTTAATGATGCATGTAAGTATGATGATATTGGGCTACGCAGCTCTTTTATGTGGATCATTATTATCAGTAGCTCTCTTAGTCATTACATTGCGAAAAGCCATAAGGGTTTTTAGTAAAAAAAACAATTTTTTAAATGAGTCATTTTCCTTTGTCGAGATCCAATACATGAATGAAAGAAGCAATGTTTTACTAACCACTTCTTTTTGTTCTTCTCGAAATTATTACAGGGCTCAACTGATTCAACAACTAGATCAGTGGAGTTATCGTATTATTAGTCTAGGGTTTCTCTTTTTAACCATAGGTATTCTTTCGGGAGCAGTATGGGCTAATGAGGCATGGGGGTCATATTGGAATTGGGACCCAAAGGAAACTTGGGCATTTATTACTTGGACCCTATTTGCGATTTATTTACATACTCGAACAAATAAAAATTGGGAAAGTTTAAATTGCGCAATTGTGGCTTCTATAGGCTTTCTTATAATTTGGATATGCTATTTTGGGGTTAATTTATTAGGAATAGGATTACATAGTTATGGTTCATTTAATTTACATTAAGATCTAATAAAATTCAAAAAAATCCCGACAAATACAAACATAGAACAAGCCAAGCCTATATAGAAATAGAATAGAAAAATAAGTAAGAATACAAGATAAGAAAACTTCCTACTTCATGTAGGCTGTCGAGAACCATTTGAATCACTACAATACTTGATTCAAAAGGTTCTCATAAAGACCAAAAATATCTGTTTACAATTCCAATTTTTTTTACTTAAGAGAAAAAATAGAGAAAAAATACTTTTTTTTCATTGTACAACGAACAATATTAAAAATAATAATAGGATTACTTTTTGATTTTTTCTTTTATTGATGAAAACTATTGATAAAAATAATTAGATATAATAGCTTCGACTTTGTCAACAGATAGTGAAAGAACGAAATCTGGATAAATACCAATAGCTATTATTGGTAGAAGAATAGAGATGGAAACAAATAACTCTCGCGGCCCAAAATCAAAAAAATAAGAGTTTGGAACATTAAATAACTTGTATCCATAGAACATTTGGCGTAACATAGATAATAAATAAATAGGAGTTAATATCATTCCAATTGCCATTACAAAAGTAATTAGTATTTTTGGCATTAAAAGATATTGGTGGCTGGTAATTATTCCAAAAAAGACTATCAATTCTGCAAGAAAACCACTCATACCTGGTAATGCAAGGGAAGCCATTGATAAGATACTAAACATCGTGAATATTTTTGGAAGGTGGATAGCCATTCCACCCATTTCGTCGAGATAAACAAGACGTATTCGATCATAACTCGTTCCTGCCAAGAAAAAAAGAGCAGCGCCGATAAATCCATGAGAGATTATTTGTAAAATGGCTCCATTGAGTCCCGTATCAGTTATCGAGCCAATTCCAATAATTATGAAACCCATATGAGATACAGAGGAATAGGCTATTCTTTTTTTTAAATTACGTTGACCAGGAGATGTTAAAGCTGCATAGATTATTTGGATTGCGCCTACTATAATCAACCAGGGAGAAAATATAGAATGAGCATGAGGTAATAATTCCATATTGATTCGAACCAACCCATATGCTCCCATTTTTAATAAAATTCCGGCTAGAAGCATACAAGTACTATAATGTGCCTCTCCGTGGGTGTCTGGTAACCATGTATGTAAGGGTATAATCGGTAATTTAACAGAAAAAGCAATAAGAAATCCAATATAGAGTATTATTTCCAGTGCCACCGGATACGATTGATTAGCTAATGTTTCCAAATTTAATGTTGGTTCGTTGGAACCATATAAACCAATACCCAGAACCCCTATTAATAGAAAAATGGAACCTCCCGCAGTGTACAAAATAAATTTTGTAGCGGAATACAGACGTTTCTTTCCCCCCCACATCGCTAGAAGTAGATAAACGGGAATTAATTCTAACTCCCACATGATGAAAAAAAGTAAAAGGTCTCGAGAAGAAAATGATCCTATTTGACCGCTGTACATTGCTAACATCAGGAAATGGAATAATCGGGAATCTCGAGTAACTGGCCGAGCCGCTAAAGTAGCTAAAGTGGTGATAAATCCCGTCAGTAAAATAGGTCCTATAGAAAGTCCATCTATTCCCAATCTCCAGTAAAAATCAAAAAAATGAATCCATTTATAATCCTCTGTTAATTGGGTTAATGGATCGTTCAATTGGAAATGATAACAGAATGTATAGGTAGTTAAAAGGAGCTCTAAAGTGCATATGCATATAGTATACCACCTTATTACCTTATTTCCTCTATGAGGTAGAAAGAAAATTAAAGAACCTGCGAATATCGGCAAAAGTACAATTATTGTTAACCAAGGAAAATAATTCGTGATAAAGACAAGATACACTTGGACAAAAAAACCCGTACTCAATAAAGAAAAAAGAATAATATATTATCTATTTTGAGCACGGGTTTTTGTCGGTAAAAAAAAATCAATTGTATTCAAAATGTATTTACGTGGTTTTTTCTGGAACGTATTAATACGCTAGACCCATGCTTCGAGTTGTTTCATGCCATAAATAAACTCGAACGCTCAAAAAATCCGTTGGACAGGCGGATTCACATCTCTTACAACCGACACAGTCCTCTGTTCTTGGAGCAGAAGCAATTTGCTTAGCTTTACATCCATCCCACGGTATCATTTCTAATACATCTGTTGGGCAGGCTCGCACACATTGAGTACATCCTATACATGTATCATAAATCTTTACTGAATGTGACATCGGATCTATAAGTTTTTGAATGTCATCAATTTTCGATCTAGTAAACTTGTAAATGGATCATATATTTAGACACTAGATGAATCAATGGATTTTACCATAATTTTTCTAATCAATCTAATTCCGGATCGAGTCATGAGATTGGCCCAAGATACTTTGATTTTTTACGTTTTTCTCAAACCTACGTATTATACATACTAATTTGAATTGATGAATATTCCAATTTCTATAATTAATAATATATAATTAATTAATACTACTTATTTATTCATTTATTCAACAAATTCGATTGATTGATACGAGTTGATTTTCTGTTACGATAAATTGACGAAACAATAGCTAACCCAATAGCTGCTTCGGCGGCTGCAATAGCTATAACAAAAATGGAGAAAATATCTCCTTTTAATTGTCGACTATCAAAAAAATCTGAAAATGTTACAAAATTTATATTAACCGCATTGAGGATAAGTTCAAGACACATAAGGGCCCTAACCATATTTCGACTCGTGATCAATCCATAGATACCAATAGAAAATAAATAGGCACTCAAAACAAGTACATGTTCGAGTATCATTGACCAGCTCCTTATTAATTTGGATTCATTTCAATATGAACAAGAATTCAACGTATTCAATTGACTATAATATAACAAGTACAAAACAAAGGAATAGATTGATATTTGGTAATGGATCAAAATAAAGAATTTCTATTTTATACATAAACAGTTTTCAAATATTTTTGAAGATAAATGGATTTGATAACAGAAAACAAAGTTGAATTTTGATTGCTAGTAATAGTTATAAAGATTTATCATTGACGAGCAACAGCAATTGCACCTATCAAAGCAACTAAAAGAATTATGGAAATGAGTTCAAATGGAAGAAAAAAATCTGTTGATAAATGAATTCCAATTTGTTGACTATTACCTATCAAATCTTGCTCGATAATCTGGTTTGACTTTGTCGTCCAGATAATCCCGTACCAAGACGTATCTAAAATAGTAGTCATTAGTGAAACCAAAATACTTGTACAAACCAACGAAGTAATCCCATCTCCAACAGTCCAAAGATTCAAATCTTTGTAATATTCTGAACCATTCATGAACATCACAGCAAATAGAATTAAAACGTTTATGGCTCCTACATAAATAAGGAGCTGCGCAGCCGCTACAAAATGGGAGTTTGATAGAATATAAAATAAGGATATACAAACAAGAACCAATCCCAAGGAAAAGGCAGAATAAATTGGATTGGTAAGTAATACCACTCCTAGACTTCCTAATATAAGACCTGATCCCAGAAAAACTAAAAGAAAATCATGTATTGGTCCAGGCAAATCCATTATTATATGTAAAAGAAAAAAAAATTGAAATGTTTTTCATGATTTTATTGACTCGACAAGGAATTTTTTTAGCATATGCTCCTAATTGCATTTAATTCAAATCGAATGGATTAAAAATGGGTCTAGGTCCAATTAGTGGACCAATATAATATGGTTTTCTCTTTACCCAAAAAATGGAAAAAGGGTAATTTAGCTCAAAACTTAAATTATATTATTAGATTCAATTTTCAATCTAACTTTAATCGTACTTTTTACCAACTAATCAACAGTTAATTGGAATTTTTAGTTATTGACCAACAAATAAAGAACTCATTCCTGTAGATTAGATCAAATTGAACCCTACTAATTGGTGGAGATTCCTCTTTAATCAAAAATCAAAGGGTTTTCACATTTTTTTATTTTATTATTATTTGAGGCGAATTCGAAATTGTTCGAATTGTATAATCGTTAATTACTGACATTGGTAAACGACCCAATGCGATTTGATTATAATTCAATTCGTGACGATCATAAGTAGAAAGTTCATATTCTTCAGTCATTGATAAACAATTTGTTGGACAATACTCAACACAGTTACCACAAAAAATACAAATTCCGAAATCAATACTGTAATTAAGCAAGCGTTTCTTTCGTATACCAGTTTCCAATTTCCAATCAACAACAGGTAGATCTATAGGACATACACGAACACATACTTCACAGGCAATGCATTTATCAAATTCAAAATGGATTCGGCCGCGGAAACGCTCAGATGTAATTAATTTTTCATAAGGATATTGAATAGTTACAGGTAAACGATTTGCGTGAGATAAGGTAATCATGAACCCTTGACCAATGTACCTTGCAGCTCGTACTGTTTGTTGACCGTAATTCATGAACCCAGTTACCATAGGGAACATATCGTAAAGATCTATGAATAATTTTATGTTTGTTTCTTTCTCTTGTTTGATATTTGAGAGAAGTCGTAAATCGAGAATATCCTAGTCCTTTTTCTTTCCTTTACAATGAAAGGAGTTGGAAAGAAGTTGTTAATAATAGATTACCGAGAGAAATGGGTAAAAGAAATTTCCATCCAAGATTTAATAATTGGTCTATTCTTAGTCTAGGTAAAGTCCATCTTGTTGTGATAGAAATAAACAAGAAGAAATAAGTTTTAGCTAATGTAATAAAAATACCAATTGTCGTTCCAAAGACTCTACCTACTTTATTTATTTCAAATAGCTCAGGAACGAATATGTAAGGAATAGAGATATTCCAACCCCCTAAGTAAAGAACTGTTACAAATAACGAAGAAACTAATAGATTTAGATAGGAAGCAACATAAAATAACCCAAATTTGATACCCGAATATTCGGTTTGATAACCTGCTACTAATTCTTCCTCTGCTTCTGGTAAATCGAAAGGTAATCTCTCACATTCTGCTAGGGAAGAAATTAGAAAAATGAAAAACCCTATAGGTTGACGCCACAAATTCCATCCCCAAAAACCATATTTGGACTGGGCCTCAACTATATCAACTGTACTTGAACTGTTAGATAATCATAGTCGATGATAACATCACTGTTCCCATCGCTATTTCAGAACCGTACGTGAGATTTTCACCTCATACGGCTCCTCGAGGGCCATCAATAAATCTAAGGACCGAATTGATATTATTTATATTGATATGTTTGTAGTATAATACTATAATATCGATTGGAAATTAAATATATATTCTATATAGATAGAGTCAAAACCTATCGGAAGGTCCTGAATTAGACCAATGGAATTCTGTCTGCTATAATAACTAAAAAAGCACTTCTGAATTGATCTCATCCTTTAATAATTTGAATTTTTCTTTGTTGAGTAATAACTTAATCCTTCAATAAAATACTCTTTCTAGAAATATTAATAGATATCTCAACCCATTCTTTTTGATTACGAAAAAAAAAATTATACATTAGTTCCTGAAAAATACCACGTTATCCCTATGAATATAGGAAAGAAGAAAAAGATCTTTTTTTTTTT
This sequence comes from Eucalyptus paniculata subsp. matutina, assembly GCA_017140255.1. Taxonomy (NCBI): domain Eukaryota; kingdom Viridiplantae; phylum Streptophyta; class Magnoliopsida; order Myrtales; family Myrtaceae; genus Eucalyptus; species Eucalyptus paniculata. The sequence goes on along the minus strand of CM029480.1, from coordinate 123,076 downwards.
TTCGTTCCTATTCTTCTTTCTGAAAAAGGGGGGTTTCAAAAAAAGGATTATTTCGTTCCTGATAGTCATTTTTGAATCTGTGGATAGGAGCATACTCTGAATCGGAATTGTGGGTAGTACTACTTGATCATTTCTACTAACTTAAAGTCCCAATTATTATTCTTTTTATCTTATGTAAAAATTATTTTTGGATAATTTACATAAAAAATCTCCATTACTAATCCTTTATGTATTTTGGTGTTCCTAACCATCCACTGATTTTTGCTCAATCACCCGTTAGGGTAATACATAGAAACCAGAGTGAAAACTCTATACGGTTGATCTTTTGAGTTGAGCCCGCTTCAAGCCAGGATGACTAATCAACCAATCTTGGGGTAAAAGTCTTGCTTATATTTACTTTTTTTTTTTCTTGTACGTAGGAAATGAGACTCCATTTTTTTACTGCTAATTTCTAAGCTGTTTTCTTTCACTCATACAACTATCTGATTTAGGTCATCAAACTGAATGATGAATAAAAAAAGGAGATATCTATTCAATTTCTTTTCGAAAAAAAAAAAAGGAATAAAGAAAAGAAAAGTTTCTGTTTTAACGAATCGCACGTAGAGATATTGATAACACACAAAGAGTTAATGGTATTTCATAACTAATCGATTGAGCAGCGGCTCGTAGACCACCTAAAAAAGAATATTTATTATTTGATCCATATCCTGACATAAGAAGTCCAATGGGAGCAATACTGGAAATGGCAATCCATAAAAAAACACCGATATTGAGATCAGATAAAACAAGGTGATAACTAAAAGGAATTACTGAATAACTTAGTAAAATGGATATAACTGCTATGGATGGTCCTATACTGAATAAACGAGTATCTCCTCGAGATGGAAAAAGATTCTCTTTGAAAATAAGTTTTGTCCCATCTGCTAAAGCTTGAAGAATTCCCAAAGGACCGGCGTATTCGGGACCAATACGTTGTTGTATTCCTGCGGATATTTCTCTTTCTAACCACACAATTACGAGTACACCTATTGTGATTCCCAATACAAGAGTCAAAATAGGTAAAAACATCCCTATGATTCCATAGACTTCTTTTAAAGATTCCAATCTAGAAAAAGAATTTAGATCTTGTACTTCTGTTGTATCAATTATCATTTTAACGATCAACTTCTCCCATAATGATATCTATGCTACCTAGTATTGTCATAATATCGGCCAATTTCATTCTTTTAACTAACTGAGGAAGAATTTGCAAATTGATAAAACCAGGTGGACGAATTTTCCACCTCCAAGGAAAACCACTCTGATCTCCTATTAAAAAAATTCCCAATTCTCCCTTTGGGGCTTCAACTCTTACATAAAGTTCTTGCTTCGGCAATTCAAAAGTAGGAGAAGGTTTTTTACTAATGAATCGATATTCAAAATCATTCCATTCCGGATCCCTTTCTCTAGCAAAGCACCGGGTTTCTAAATTCTCATAGGGCCCCCCTGGAATTCCTTCCAGAGCTTGTTGAATAATTTTTATAGATTCCCTCATTTCACCGATTCGGACTAAATAGCGAGCTAATGAATCTCCTTCTTTTTGCCAATGGATTTCCCAATCCAATTCGTCGTAACATTCATAATGATCAACTTTACGAAGATCCCATTGGATTCCGGAAGCTCGTAGCATTGGTCCCGATAAACCCCAATTTATTGCTTCTTCTGGACCAATAATGCCTACTCCCTCAACTCGTTCTAAAAAAATAGGATTTCGCGTAATAAGTTTTTGATATTCAGAAACCGCTGTTAAAAAATAATCACAGAAATCCAAACATTTATCTATCCATCCATAAGGTAGATCGGCCGCTACTCCTCCGATACGAAAATAATTATGCATCATTCTCATACCGGTGGCAGCTTCGAATAGATCATATACTAATTCTCTTTCTCTGAAAATATAGAAAAAAGGGGTCTGTGCACCAATATCTGCCATAAAGGGGCCAAGCCATAACAGATGAGAAGCTATACGACTCAACTCTAACATAATTACTCTGATATAACTGGCTCTTTTAGGTACTTGAATATTTCCCAACTGTTCTGGTCCATTTACGGTTATTGCTTCTGTGAACATAGTAGCTAAATAATCCCAACGTGTTACATAAGGTAGATATTGTATAACTGTTCGATTTTCCGCAATTTTTTCCATTCCTCTGTGTAAATAACCTAATATTGGTTCACAATCAATAACATCTTCACCATCTAGAGTAAGGATGAGCCGAAGAACACCATGCATTGATGGGTGGTGAGGTCCCATATTGACTATCATGAGGTCTTTTCTTGTAGTTGTTACATTCATAGGTTATTCCTCGATTCATTCTTTCATGAATTGCTGAAAATGAAAACAAGTTCATTAAAATTCAAGATCGAATAAAAAAATAAAATAATTCAAATTCCTTTTTCACTTAACGAGTTTTTGACTCCCGAATATCCAGCTGACTAATTAATTCTTTATAACGTATTCTATTTTTCTTTGACAAATAAGACAGCAGTCGTTGGCGTTTTCCCAGGATTTTACGTAAACCTCTCTGAGATAAATAATCTTTTCGGTGCAATTCCAAATGTGAAGTCAGTCTTCGTATCTTATTGGTGAAACGAAATACTTGAAATTCAATGGACCCCCTGTTTTCTTCTTTTTCTTCTTGTGAAATAACTGAGATGAATGAATTTTTTACCATAAAACGGATTTTCTATCCTCTTTTTTTTTAATGGATTTTACTGATCAGTAAGAATAATGCTAGTCATTTTAATTTGGTATACACAATAATCTTAATTTCTTTATGAACTCCTAATTTTATCAAATAAAATGAATCAATCCAATTTTCTTTTCAATTTGATTCGTATAGGAATAGGAAAATTAGTATAGGAATAGGAAAGGGTGATATATTTCTACATTTAGAAAAGAGAAACAATTTTGGATCGAAATCTAATAATAAATAAAAAAAGAAAAAATAAGAAGATTCCGTTAATCATTTCTAGATCTATTGGATATTGAAAAATGCATTGAATTAGTATTCATGTATCAGACTGGAAGGTAAGACAATACATAGGTGCAACTCCTTTTTTCATATACCATACATATATGGTACAGAATATATATGAAAAACGCATAATTAACAAATTTGCAATCGTGGATACATATGTATCCTTATCATAGTGAAGCGGCCCCCATTATTGGTATCAAACCAATATCGATTCATACAAGATAAATCTTCTAATCGATAATTAGGCCAAAGAAAGAACTTTAATTTTATTAGTTTCTTTTTATCAAAATGTTTTCTTTTATCCAAAAATTCACCCCAGTTTTTTACGTTGTTGCAAAATACTGGATTTTTATGAATACCATTTCTCTTCCTCGAATTGAAACAAATTAGAATTCTTAATTCTCGACGTCTTTTAGTGGATAAAACCTTTTCGGGAACAAACAACAAATCATAATCATTTTTGTATCTATTTTCAGCCATTTTTGGATGTCTTGCAATGGATTTATCCAAATTAATCTTAGCAACATAGCTTTTTTCTCGGTATATTTGATTAATTTTGGGCTTACTCTTATGAAACAATGAAATATTTAGACTTTGATACATAATCAATTGTCCATCATTTTTTATAAACAAACGAATTGGTTCGATAATTAATATACCTTTTTTCATTAATTCTGTAAGAGTTAAATCCTTTTGAATAATCAAAATATCTAAACTCATTTCTCCCCTTTGAATAGAGGATATAGCAATTTCTCTTGGATTTATTAGTCTAAGTAGGAGACAATATATTTTGATATTATTGATCATTTTTTGATTTAAAGAATCATCCCATCTCAATTGAAAACGTAAATACCTTTTTAGGAAAAAATCAAGCTCTACTTCCGTGTTGCTCTTATATTCTTTTTTCTTTCTACGTTTTTTCATATCGGAGCTTGCATAATCTTCTCCAATATCTTTTTCTTGGTTTGAGAAAAGTGATCCAAGATTCGCTTGATTTTGTGCATCTGATTCAAGATTATCTCGAATTGCGGATTCTTTTTCTTCTTGATTTCGATTCTCTAATTCAATCGATTTTTTTTCATTCAAAAATAGAAAAAGATCCCTTTGGTTCTTTCTAGTGATGTTTTTATTTTCACTAACATTTTCATAAAAATTTAAAAGAAGTAGTTGGATTGGTATGATCCACGGTTTCATAATATATGTATTATAAAGGATCACAAATTCTGGAAAGAACCAAAGGTTTCGATTTGATATGGGACGACTTAGTATTTCTTCATTCATTGCCATCCAATCAAAAAGATCTTTTTTTTTGTTGGATGTCATAATTCCTCCATTTTGGGAAATTTTAAGAAAAAAAAGACCTTTTTGATCCATTTTATCAATTATTTGATAATTATTAAACCCAGTCTTAGTATTTTTATTACCATTGGTATCGATATCAATCCAGGACTCAATATTGACTTTATTTCGAAGACAAAAATCGAAAATTCTCCAATCCAAATATTTTCTATCTGTAAATTTATCTAGATTGAGAATATCATCATTTTCTAAATTAATAGATACCTCCTGGCATATTAATTAATTTACCTTTTTTATATATCTTGTTGTAATTATAAGAAATCTCTTGTTTATTATTTAAACGTAATGGTGATACATAAATATGTGAATCCTTCTTATTTTCATAATTAATCGATTTATATGAGAAAAGGTCATATCCATAGTATTTTTGAAGGTTATATTTTGAATTTGATAATGAATTTAATTCAAAATCATTTAATTTTTTGTAATTAATTAATATTAATCGATCTTTTTCATCTGAATGCCTTTTGTTTAAATCTTTATTTTGCACTATACGTGTTTGATTGAATCTATTTCGCCATTTGTGTGGTACTAATCGATACCATTTAATCGGAGATAAATCATATTGATAATGACCCCTTAACCAGTTTTTCCATTGAATCATTTCCGAATTCAAAATATTTTTATGTTTTAATTCAGGATAAAAAATTCCTTGTGTTTCAAAATAATCCTTTATTTCATTCTTAAGAAAAAAAGATGTTCCGTGATATTGAAGGACATATCTTAACTTATACAAATTACAAAATTGCGTTTGATATAATTGGTAAAATACATATGCTTGTGAGAAGGAGGATAATAAAATCTTTGAATTTTTTTTACTAATATCAGAAATTGATTTTTTTTTAGTCCAAATAAAACGAATTGTATTTTTATTTGTTTTAGCTATTTTTTCTTTATTTGTTTCATTATTGTAAATGTATTTATCGATCATTTTTGTTGAATTATCAAAAAAAAGTTGTGTAGTGATCCTCGGACTATTAATGATACAGATAAGTATATCTATGTATATCCTTTCAATTAAAAATTTGAAAAAAGAATATGATTTACGGATTAATCGAACATTTATTCTTTTGAATTTCTTTAATTTCTGCCAAATATTTTTTATTGATGCTAATAGTTTAGTAGGATAACTTATTTTATCAGAACTAATTTTATTAGAACTAATATTTATATTGATTTCCGGAGTTAAAAATCCTTTTTTATTATCTTTTGTAATTTTTTCTATTTGATTCCTGATTGTGCTGGTTCTATCATCCAGATCTTTCATTTTTTTTTCTGTCAATGAAGAATCTGTCAAATCCATAAATCGAATTTGAATGGACGATTCATTAATCATCCCATTACTGATTACCCCATTTTTTTCTTTTTTAGTTTCAATCAATTCATCTATTTTTCTTAATCCAAATAATTGAATTGGGTTTCTTTTGGAAAGTTCTTTTATTATTCCTTTTAAAAATAGAATGGTTTTCATGACCGATTTTTTTCTTTCTTTTGAAAGGTTTAAAAAAAGATTTATTCTTTCTTTTAAAACCTGTATAACTAAAAAAGGATTCTTTTGTAATTTTATAATTTTTTTTCTGAGTTCTTTAAAAATGGGTTCAAAAAATGAACGTTGTTTTCTGGGAGAACCAAAAGGAACTTCAGTTTCCATTCCCCAAACTGTTAAAAAACAAAAATCGTTTTTTTGCTCTTTATTTCTCAGCGGATCTTTCTGGCGAGGTGGCACTTTAGATCTGTGCCAAGGTTTAAGGTAAAAAGGAAATAGGATCTTTATCTGAATACCGTCTGTCAACCAATTTTTTGGAAATTCGGTTTCTGATAATTGAACACCATTATAGGTGCATTTAACATGGATTTCTCTATTCCAATCTTTTAAGTCCTCAGACCACTCGGGAAATTGAAATAATAATATACGGGCTATATTTTTAGCTATTATCACTGAAGGGAATAGAATATATTTTCTAAGAAAAGATTGGGTTATTAATAGGGATCCTCTTATTGCTTGAGCAAATAAAACTCTATCCCAGGTTTGGGCTATTTCTAGTCGTGCTTTCTCTTGTCTTTTGTATTCTTCTCTTTTGTCTTCCTCTTTTTTTTTCTCATTTTCTTTTTTCTTTTCCTCGGTATAATCCGCGATTCTTAATTCTGTTGTTTTTTTATACATCCATTTTTTCAAAATGAATTTTATCATCCCGGAGATATCAAAAGAAAAAAGGGGTTTGCCTATTCTGTCCAAAAAAAGAGGAGAATGCACATTTGCTTGAAACAATTCACAAATAACTGTTTTACGTCTTTGAGCACGCATAGAGCCTTTGATTATGTCTCGACGAAAATCTGATTGTTGTGAATAACGTATGAAAGTCACTTCATCGGCTTCATCAAGATTATTAGTATTTTTGCTATTAGCATCAGTATTTTGATCGTTATCAGTAAAAATTAGTACATACTTGGTTTTTCTGGAACGAATCTGATGATCCTCTGCCACGATTTCTTCGTTTTCTCCTTCCTGTTGTTCCAAATTGTTGATTAATTTGTATGAACATGAAGGAACTTTTTTACTTATTTCTTTTATTCCAATAGATTTTTTTTTTATTCTTTTAGTCTTGGGCTCATTTATAACTGCGTTGAAGAAAATTTTCAAAATTTTTATTTGATCTTCTGAATGAATTGTTCCTTGTTCGGTTTCTGGAAATGGAAATAAAGAAAGTTTTTTTTCTGTTGATAATGAATTTTTATCAAATGTATCTATTTTTTCTTCAAATTTTTCCTGATCAGTAGTAAAAAGTATACTATGAATCTGATTTATCCAACCTGTCTCGATGTAATTTTTTATGGACATTTTTTTTAGTATTTGGTATGAAAAAAAGAATTTCACCCTTCCACGACCGGGCCCATTCAAAAAGGGATCATATATTTTAGGCAAGTATTCTTTTTTATTTTCATCATTACACAATCTAGTTCTTTTTTCGAATACATCTAGAGTAATGGATCCTTTATTTAGAGTTTCCATTCGATTTCGAAATTTTTTGCTCAAGTTGTTCTTTTTTTGGTCATTAGTATAAATCCAATGATCATACAATTCATCAGAGGCTAGTTTTTCTCTTGTCAACAAAGAAATTTTTCTTTCTATCATTTCCAAGAAAGTTGACAAACTGGGGGGATACGTAAAAGATATTCTTTCTTTTCCATTGTTTCGACATATATAAAAAAAATATTGTGACACTTCATTTCTTACGGCATTTTCAAAGTGATTGTTTTTTATATATCGTAATGGGCGATTCCATCGTTTATAGTCGAAAAGAAGAGTCACAAGAGGTTTTTCAAACCATAAAAAAAATGGATCTTTTTTCAATTTAAATATTTCTAACTTCGAATTCTCTTTATTTTTATTCCTATCCATATAAGAAGTTTTATAAACTTGGCTATCTTTATAGAATGTCTCTTGAAAGTTGAATTCATCCCTTGTTTTTTCCTTTTCATTCACTCGGATCTCTTCCCTTTCATCGATTTTGTCCGGATCCTCCTTTTCTTCCGAAAAAAGAGAAGGATCTTCTTCGGTGGATCCCTCTTGTTCCTGTTTAGTCCCCTTCGTTTCGAAAGTTGTTTCTATTTCTACATCTGTTTCTTCCTCGCCTTCCCCCCTTTCTTCCGTTTCTGAGGTTTCTTTGAATTTTTTAGTAACAATGGGTGACGGTAT
>CM029480.1:92500-97500 GCA_017140255.1 Eucalyptus paniculata subsp. matutina | reverse complement strand
GCCCCGAAATGACCTGGCCCAGTAGGGAAATCCCAATGAATTGGGCCTTTCGATACAATCAAATAGAAAGCCCCAAGGGCGCCATATTCTAGGAGCCCAAACTATGTGATTGAATAAGTCCTCCTCTATCTGTTGCGGGTCGAGGACTCCTTCTCCTTCCCCTTCTTCAAACTCCGATTCGTATTTTTCATAGAGAAATCTCTGATCAACGATAGAACAAGATCCATTTTGCATCATATCTAAGGGATTCCTTGGTTTGGGCCGAAGAAGCAATGTCACTCGATCATTATCAAACTGACTGTAATCTTTTTCTGTCCGCGAGGATCCCACCAGAGCGCCTTCTACTTCTAATAGGCCATGAACTAGATCAGAATCATTCTCAACGAGTCCATAAGAAGTGATCTCATTTTTTTCATCGGGTCCGGGTAGAGACCAAAGGTCTTGAGCGATCGATCCGGCAGAACAACTCAAAAGATAAAGAAGTATCGTTAATTTCTTTCATGCTCGTTCCAAGTTCGAAGTACCATTTGTACAAATAAGAATCCCCTTCGTTACATGATTTCTTCTTCATATAGATAGATATAGGATCTATGGGGCAATTACTTAGAAGTACATTTTGTGCAACAGCCCTTCCTATCTGATAGAAAAGGATCCCATGATCCTGAACCGATCTTACCTGGGATCGCAAATCCCAAGTTTGTCTATGAAGAGCAGATCTAATTGTATTAGTGTCTAGAATTGATTTCTTTTGTGTAATACTAATCGATAGGGCCTCATTGGTAAGTGCTACAAGATCTCGTACATTGGAACCCATGGTTATGGACCCGAATCCATTAGTATGGAACATCTTCTTTTCCAAGTGAAATCCCCTAGTATATGAAAGGGTGAAAAAGTGCTTTCGTTGTTGTGGAATAAGAAGCCTTCGTATCTTAATGCATGTATTTAATTTATTCGGAGCTATTAGAGCGGGATCCACTTTTTGGGGAATATGAGTCGAAGCAATAACAAGAATATTTTGAGTGGAACATCTTTCACAATCCCTGGAGAGATAGTTCACTAATAGACCGAGGGATAAGTAATTCGACTCATTCACATCCAGATCATGAATGTTTGGAATCCATATTATGCAAGGAGACATTGCTTTTGCTAATTCGAATTGAAGGGTAATATAAAATCGGTCTATTTCCGGCATCATATCCATAGTTAGCGCATTCATCCTAGTTAGAAGCTCCAGCTCCGTATCAAGGTCACGATCAATATCGTCACTATCCTCAATATCGTCACTATCCTCAATATCGATATCATCAATAAGAAAACCTTTAGGCTTGTTATCCAGGAACTTGTTCAGAAATACTGTAATGAAAGGAACATAGGAGTTTGTCGCTAGGTATTTGACCAAATAGGATCGTCCAGTTCCTATAGAACCTATCACTAAAATACCCCTAGAAGGGGATAGGGCTAAGCGGAGCGAAAAGGGTTTTCCATGAGATGTGAAATGAAACTATTAGTCCCACACGAGGTTTGTGAATAAGTGATTGTCTGATAATGAGCAAGGAATATCCGTCTTTCTGCTAAACAGAATGTATTGAACTCATAATTCATTAGATACTTTTTATGAATGTCAACTAAGTATCGTAAGTAAATTGCTCCCGGTTGTTCAATCATTTGATAACCAGAGTCATTCTTTGATAAATGATCACTATGAGTCAAACTCAATAGAATTTGATCAATCCCTTTTTCTGTCGTTAAGGTGGAAAACTGAACCAAGAATTCTCTTTCTTTATCATCAATCGAATCACTGTTCGCGACCCAGGATTCTATTTTATCATCAATCCAATCACCGTTCACATTTTTTCTTTTTCTTATCAATGAATAGATCTCTTTACTTGTATGACTTAGATGTCTCGTCTTTTTCGAAAAAGTGATTCGATGGATGGGATTTGGTATGATACTTATGAGATCGATGAGATTGATATTCCAATATTTCTTCTTAGAACGTATTGATTTGAACCCATAAGCGGGACCACCACCCCATAGCATGTTGCCGCCAGAAGCAGAACCCCGTATTTCTTCTAGAGAATCTCCTAATTTTTCCAGAGCAACTAGAAAGAGATTCTTTAACCAGAAAGAATTCAGTTCAGATGTAGGGTACCTATCCAGAAGTTTTCGCAACTCCATCATGTATGATGGAATCATCCAAGATTTGACCTTTTCGAACTCTGTCTGTAACTCACTATAGGCTCGGGAAACAAAGAGAAGATGTGTACGAACGATATATGTAGCAACAAGAAGAAGGAAAAGGATTGAATAGAGGAACTCCCGAACATTTGGAGATCTCAGATGGGTCGATATCAATGGTGACTCATTATTTCGATGAATCATTTCTTCGGACAGAAGAAGATTATGTAAACACTTACTCGAAATCTCACTTATCAGATTCCATTGTGGAAGACAGAATTTTTTCTGAAGAATTTGCCATGATATATCTGATCCATGCATAATATCATGAAAAATGGATACAAATTTTTGACTGCTACTTAGTATCGGCAATAGGTCTGAAAAAGTATCTAAAAATATCCAATTTAGATATTTGTACCCTGTCGAGGTAAGGAACCATGGCATATATGTTTGGAATAGATTCCATTTTGAGAGAGTTGAAAAAGCACTATCTCGTTGAAAGGTTCTATACATCTGTCCTTTCTCAACGCATTTCTTTAGACAAAGACTCCGTTTTTTCCTCTTTTCGGATGGTAAATATTTCTCAGAACATGGAGTGTGAATCAACCCCATGTTTGAATTGAAATTGAGATACTGATACAAGTTCTTCCCTTCTGAATCAGATAGATTCATATCTGAAAGAGGTTGACAATAAGTTCTTTCAAAATTGACTATTTGTCCCTCTGTTAGAGGTGTTCCAGAAATGTCTGCGATCGAGTAAATAGCTCTACGAACTAATGGATCGGATCGAATTGCAAAATGGAAAGATTTGTACAAGTTAGACCTTTCGTCACCACTTTGTGGAAAATCGTTAGGTATGAATATGTTAGATACCTGTGACTCGATTGGTGAAATAGTATCTCTCTCCAAAAAAGCGTATTTTTTTTTACCGCCGCACAAAGAAAATATTTTGTTGCGAATGAACAAGATATTGAGGAATTGTCCATATGTAAAATCAGAATTATTGATACGGGCCCTTTCCACATAAAAGGGGAATCTTTTGTTACAATAGAAGCAGAAGTGATGTGGATTATTCAAGAATCGAAGTCGATTTGCTTTATAAAAAGAAGATATCAATGAACTTCTATGAAATGGTTTCACGGGATTCAGCCAATTGTCTTGATCGTGGGATATCATTGAGAAATAGGAATCCGTGTTATCAAAAGATTTCCTGCGATTATTTCTAGTATGGAATGAGTCAATCATCCACTTTGGTATCTTATTGAAAAAAATGGTGATATTGTTCCTCCATTGATCAATAATTTCGATTTTTGGGAAGTATCATGATCATCCAATAATAATGGTTTCCATTTTTTCAAATGAACGATTTGAAGACCTATTGATTCTAACAACTGATTGCAGAGTTGATCATTCGGACCTTTCAATTCATAGACGTGGATCTCGGACCTATGAATGGGGGTATTCCCGAAACTCACAAAGAAAAAAGGAAGTGAGTTAGACAAAAAAAGAAGAAACTTGGACAAAAAGAGAAGTAACTTGGACAAAACGAAACGAAGTGACTTAGACAAATCTTTTTTGTCGATAACCTCAGACCAATCAATCGAATATTGATTAATACGTAATCGATCGAAGACTACTTGAAAACGGCTCTTCTGCTTAGAAACGAAATGTTCCAAATGTTCCTGGAAATTCTTGCTCCCATTGGACCATTTGTATCTATATGCATTAGGATCCCGATTCACGGATCTCTCGGTTCGAGAAATAAAAATAAGAGGATTGAACCATTTCTTCTGACTCTTTTTCAAATTCGATAAATGTTGTTGATCGTATATTTCATTATCGTTCTATGATTCAAAGTATCATTTCCTATTTGATCCCTTTGAATTCCATATTCGAAGTTGCGATCGGATCTATTCATTAAAAAGAATCGATTCCATACATTTCTTATGTACCCATAGGTGCTATATTGGATTTGAATCAGATTTCGGATCCATCTATATTGATTGACTGCCTCCATTATGTTGTTGCTAGCAAATACCACTATTTTTGGTTTTGGATCTTCCAAATCATTCCCGCAGGAGATCCGGACCCATTTTTTTCTGATCCTTCGATAAAAAGATTCATTCTCTTCATAAAAAAGAGGAGGTAGAACCAATAAAGATTTCTTTTTCGATTCATCCCTGGAGTTGAATACCTCATTCAAGAATTGTTTTTGATCCAATACGTAAGAATCCATAGAAAAGGCAAATCCCTTATGATACACCAGATCCGGCTCGCTTATTGATAGAGTGAATAGATCTGCCATTTCTTGAAATCTCTCTCTGATTCAAAATCGTGGTGTAACGTGTATCCCCCCCTGTTCCGGTCATGGAACAGATGAAATAAATCAAAAAATGTATTTTTGTTCAAGAATGAAATCTTATGGGAACTGTGCATATCCAGTTCATCCTTCGGAACCATATCACATCCCGGATCTGATGAAATAGGATGAATTGAGACGGTATTTTGTAAATACGTAATTATCTTGAATATATTAACTATTTCTTTATTTTCCGATCGCCTGGAAGGGACAAAAGAAACATCTTGTTCTTTCTTCAACAATTTCTGATCTCTAGTGGACCTCTCAGTAGGATTCGAACCCAGATGAAGTTCTGACCATCTGTCAGAGAAAAAAGAAAGAATGGATCTTGTAGGATTCCCAAGAAATTCTTCGATTTCTTCCGGAAGCAGATGATTCTTCATCTCCTTCTCACGTTCCGTGAATAGCCGGGAATATCCAGAAAGGCATTTAGAGAATCGGTCTGATTCTAGCTCTGTTCGTC
>CM029480.1:85000-87500 GCA_017140255.1 Eucalyptus paniculata subsp. matutina | reverse complement strand
CCATTGATAAAAAAAAATAGAATAAAAAAAAACTTTTTCTTTTCATGCTTTTTCTCTTAAATAAAAAAAATAAGCAATTCTATAGGTTTGAATAAAAATTTGATTGATGATTTCATATAATTGCTATGCTTAGTGTGCGACTCGTTGGTTTTTTTTTTATAGGATAGAATTCCAAAAAAATGGACAGACCCCTACTGTGAACTAATAACTATATAACTAATAACCAACTCATCGTTTCACATTATCTGGATACAAAAAAGCAGTCAAGATATGATATATTGGTCATATCATTGTAGCAACTGAAATCTTTCTTACATAAAGAAAAAAAATAAATATGATTATGATATAAAAAAAGTATGCAGATAAAGGAAAGGTTGAGAGAAAGAAAGAAAAAGAATATCAATGATATAGGATTCCAATATATGTAAGGTTTATGAGTCATCTCATAAAAGGCAGTGTAATAAAGCATCAATACTGATTCATCCATAAGTATATGAATCTATTCATAGAAAAAAATCAAGAGCCTCGAGCCAATAAAGACTAAAAAGATTGACTCAAGAACAAATTTCATGAGGGGCTCCATTGTAGAATTCAAACCTAACCATTAATTGCGAAGCGACGGGAACGATGGAACCTATGAATACGTAAGATTCTATTGAAAAATGAATCCTAATAATTCATTAGGTAGGATGGCGGAACGAACCAGGGACCAATTCATTTATTCCGAGAATTCATGAGCTAACCCTACAACTAAAATAGATATTGAAAGAGTAAATATTCGCCCGCGAAGGTTTTTATTAGATTACTCAATCTTGTTCGATCCAATATAATAATATGATCAAAGGCAAAACAAAATAAAGATTCGTTAGAAAAAAACCACATTATCTCACTATCTAGAAATAGAAATAATTATCTAGAAAAAAAAAATACATGTTTAAGTATATATCCAAACAAGATATAGAAATTTCTAATAGATTAGATGAAATCTCAAAGAATCCATGATTCCGTATATTTTCATAAAATTATCAAATTCGAATCGTTTCATTCGCGATGAGCCGGATGAGAAGAAACTCTCATGTCCGGTTCTGTAGTAGAGATGGAATTGAGAAAGAACCATCAACTATAACCCTAAAAGAACCAGATTTCGAAAACAACATAGAGGAAGAATGAAAGGAATATCTTATCGAGGTAATCGTATTTGTTTCGGTAAATATGCTCTTCAGGCACTTGAACCCGCTTGGATCACATCTAGACAAATAGAAGCAGGGCGACGAGCAATGACAAGAAATGTGCGCCGTGGTGGAAAAATATGGGTACGTATATTTCCAGACAAACCAGTTACGGTAAGACCTACGGAAACACGTATGGGTTCGGGTAAAGGATCTCCCGAATATTGGGTAGCTGTCGTTAAACCAGGTCGAATACTTTATGAAATGGGCGGAGTAGCAGAAAATATAGCCAGAAAGGCTATTTCAATAGCGGCGTCCAAAATGCCTATACGAACTCAATTTATTATTTCGGGATAGGAACGTAGAACCAAAGAAAAGAAGTCTTGGGGATAAAAAAAAATTGCAGGTTTCTTTTTGACAAACAATATTTCTTTTTTTTTTTACTTCGCCCTTTGGATTAACATTGAAAGAACAGATTCAAAAATGATATGATTCAACCTCAAAGCCATTTGAATGTAGCGGATAACAGCGGGGCCCGAGAATTAATGTGTATTAGAATCATAGGAGCTAGTAATCGCCGATATGCTCATATCGGTGACATTATTGTTGCTGTGATCAAGGAAGCATTACCAAACACACCTCTAGAAAGATCAGAGGTGATCAGAGCTGTAATTGTACGTACTTGTAAAGAACTTAAACGTGACAACGGTATGATAATACGATATGATGATAATGCTGCAGTTGTGATTGATCAAGAAGGAAATCCAAAAGGAACTCGAGTTTTTGGTGCGATTGCCCGAGAATTGAGACAGTTAAATTTCACTAAAATAGTTTCATTAGCACCTGAGGTATTATAAGATGAGATCATACGTAATATAGTTATATTATACATAGTATTTGGATGAAATAGAGTAATTAGTGGATTAGGTTGTATCGGACGCATATCCCTTTATTTAATAACAAAAATATAAAAATTAAAAAATAAATAAAAAATAGCATGTTGATTATATCAAAAATGGGAGGCAACCAAAATTTTAGTTTATCATGGGTAGGGACACTATTGCTGACATAATAACCTCTATACGAAATGCTGACATGAATAGAAAAGGGACGATTCAAATAGCATCCACTAACATCACGGAAAACATTGTTAAAATACTTTTAAGAGAAGGTTTTATCAAAAACGTGAGGAAGCATCAGGAAAACAACAAATATTTTTTGGTTTTAACCCTACGACATAGAAGGAATAGGAAAGGACCCTATCGAACTATTTTAAATTTAAAACGTATCAGTAGGCCTGGCCTACGAATCTATTCGAACTATCAACGAAT
>CM029480.1:62500-80000 GCA_017140255.1 Eucalyptus paniculata subsp. matutina | reverse complement strand
TGATTCAAACCTCAGATTCATACTAGAACCGCGATGATTCTTCAAACTAAGTCCAAAGATTCCCTGAGTAAGAACCATTGGATCATCACTTATTCAATGAATAGATATAATGACTAAAAATCCAAAGAAAGTTTTGTCCTTTGATCAAAAAAAAGGGGAAATCTTTTGAAAAAGAAGAAAAATCTTTTGATTTATAACGTTTTGGAAAATTTTTTGGAGTCCGGTCACGGGGTCTGAATATTAAGTATGAATCATAGTTAATATTTTGTGATCTATTTCGTGCTCCAGATACTCGAATGAATATCCGACGAGGTAAAACCATCTATATAAAGATGACAGATCCATTTTCTGTACTATCAATAGTATCAATTATAACAAGTCACACACTCATATTCCGGAAATACAGAAAGAAAGAAAGAAATTCCACGATCGAACTACCAATAAAAAAAGAATATAATGATATAAAAATCCGAAACCTAAATGCTTTACTTTGTATTGAAAAGCTAAGAATTCACGTTTCTTGTGAATCTAATTCATTGAAATTCCGTCCAGTAAAACAGAAGAATTATAAATTTCCAAAATAATAGATAGGAATACTGCAAATAGAGCCATTGCGACACCCATCAAAGGAGTAGTTCCCCATCCAGGAGCTACTTTACCATATTCTGAATTCAATGGTTTCAATAAATCCCCTACAATAGTTCGTCTTGGTCCAGATCTAGAACTACCCTCAACGGTTTGCGTAGCCATAAATCCTATTTTGTATTCATTGAGATCTGTTGACTTTGTATACCATTCCGTTGTAAATAAACGATCTTATCATAGATCCATTTTGGTCTTGAAATTATATAATAATGGAAACAGCAACCCTAGTCGCCATCTCTATATCTGGTTTACTTGTAAGTTTTACTGGGTACGCCTTATATACTGCTTTTGGGCAACCCTCTCAACAATTAAGAGATCCATTCGAAGAACACGGGGACTAGTTGAAGTAATGAGCCGCCCAACATTGGGCGGCTCATTACTTCAATTCAATTGATATAATGAAAAATCATTTCACCTTTTTAGTTGGAACTTTAGGTGGTTCTCGAAAAAAGATAGCGAAAAAAATTATCCCTAGAGTCGAGACTAAGAGGAATGTATAAACCAATGCTTCCATAAATTCGATCGTACTTTACAATTATAGCTTCCATACCTGTTCTGTTTATTTGGGATTATCTCCCAAAGAGCAAGACAAAAAAATAAAGGAAAAAGATAAGAGAGAAATCTTGTATCAGACTACTTGTCTTCTTGTAGTCGGATCTCCAAGTTTTTGGAATGCTCCAAATTCCACTTGAGCATCCAAATCGGGGTCAATACCAGCAAAAACATCTCTGAACAAGGTTCTAGCACCATGCCAAATGTGTCCGAAGAAGAAGAGCAGAGCAAACGAAGCATGTCCAAAAGTAAACCAACCCCTTGGACTGCTACGAAAAACACCATCGGATTTCAAAGTAGCACGATCTAATTCAAAAATTTCACCTAATTGGGCACGTCTAGCATATTTTTTCACAGTAGCAGGATCACTATAACTGACTCCATTGAGTTCCCCGCCATAGAACTCAACAGTTACACCCACTTGTTCAACACTATACTTTGATTCCGCCCTTCGAAAAGGAACGTCGGCTCGAACAATTCCGTCTCCGTCTACCAAAACAACCGGAAATGTTTCAAA
Organism: Eucalyptus paniculata subsp. matutina; assembly: GCA_017140255.1. Lineage (NCBI taxonomy): Eukaryota > Viridiplantae > Streptophyta > Magnoliopsida > Myrtales > Myrtaceae > Eucalyptus > Eucalyptus paniculata. Next base: position 78,286 of record CM029480.1, on the reverse strand, counting down.
AAAAGTAGGCATACGACGTACAAAAAGTTCACGCCCTTCTTTATCTCGAAAGATAGGATGTCCTAACCACCCAACAGCTATTCCATCCCCGTTGTCCATTGAACCCGCTCTGAATAATCCCCCCTTTGCCGGATTATTACCGATATAATCATAAAAAGCTAATTTTTCAGGAATTTTAGACCAAGCTTCTGATAAACTTTGATTTTTGGCTAGCCCAGCACCAACTCTTCGATATATTTCTTGCTGGAAGTATCCCTGATCCCATTGATAACGAGTGGGACCAAATAATTCGATAGGGGTAGTTGCTGAACCATACCACATAGTTCCAGCAACAACAAAAGCTGCAAAAAAGACAGCAGCAATACTACTGGAAAGGACGGTTTCAATATTGCCCATACGTAATCCTTTATATAGACGTTGGGGCGGACGGACACTAAGATGAAATAGGCCCGCTAATATGCCTAAAGTACCTGCTGCAATATGATGAGAGGCTATTCCTCCCGGAACAAAAGGATCAAAACCTTCTACACCCCACGCTGGATTTACAGGTTGTACCTTTCCAGTTAGTCCATAAGGATCGGACACCCATATTCCAGGACCATACAATCCTGTTACATGAAATGCGCCAAACCCAAAGCAAGCCACTCCTGAAAGAAATAAATGAATTCCAAAAATTTTTGGCAAATCCAAAGAAGGTTTTCCTGTACGCTCATCACAAAATATTTCTAAATCCCAATACACCCAATGCCAGATAGCTGCCAAGAAGCACAAGCCAGAAAACACAATATGTGCACCGGCCACGCCTTCGTAACTCCAAATACCCGGATTTGTTATAGTCCCTCCTGTAATACTCCAGCCGCCCCATGAATTGGTTATTCCTAAACGAGTCATGAAGGGTATAACGAACATACCTTGTCTCCACATTGGATCAAGAACGGGATCAGAGGGATCAAAAACTGCTAATTCATATAGAGCCATCGAACCGGCCCAACCAGCAACCAAAGCTGTATGCATTATATGGACAGAAAGCAAACGGCCGGGATCATTTAATACGACGGTATGAACACGATACCAAGGCAAACCCATGTAAATACCCCTTTATCAACGAAAAATAGACACTATGTAACTTTATTGCATTGGAAAAAAATATGCTATGGACCTCCCCTTTTCAGGGGATTATCTCGGAGAAAGGATTAATATTTGTTCTATTCTTTTTTTAGTAAAAATGGAACAATTCGGTTCGTAGGAACAAAGAGAAGCAGATCTATTCTATATCCGATAAGTACCAATACGCAATGGGGGTTGATCCCATTTTCTATGAACGAATGCATACATATTTGTTAATCATTCAAAAAACCTATTCGTAAGAATTTTTTTCCCAATCTATGGATAAAATATGATAAAAGACAATATTATTAAGAAAATAAACGCATTGTTACGCTTCCACATCAAAGTGAAATATAGTACTTAATTCTTTTTTCTTTCATTTTATGCCTATTGGTGTTCCAAAAGTACCCTTTCGAAGTCCTGGAGAGGAAGATGCCTCTTGGGTTGACGTATAGTGCGACTTGTCAGATATATCGGGTCATATGGGATTTCCCCGTTCTCTCCCCCGATCGAGATATCCTCTGTTTCGCCCAAAAAAGATTTTGAATTATCAAAAAATTGGAGCGTGAAGTGAAATCAAGTGAAATTATATCCTTTTTTGTTTTGGAGGGTATTCAAATTTCTATTATCAATTAGAAAAGTCTATAGAATAATTTATGGTTGGATTGGTTGGACCAATAAAATGAAGTATTCAGACTCCGTTTCGAAAAAACCCAATTGGTAATATATTTATGATTACTACTACTTATATTTATGATTACTACTACTTATATTATAGATCATAAAATCTTTTTTTTATATAATAAGAGAGTAGTCTTAAACTTTTAATCAAGCGAGTAATATGATAAATACGTCGAATATTTGGCATTGGCAGAAGACATGAATTGAATTGAAAAAAAAAAGAAGTAAGTCGTAGAAAAAAGACGTAGTATTAGTGTCATTTGTCCTATATGTGCAAATCAAAATCGGGCAGATTTTTTTTACTCGGAGTAGAGCATAAACCTAAAAGAATTGAAAAAAGGCCCATTCAGGAACAAGAAAATGACATCGTGATTTGGATTAGATCTCGATGAAACAATACATCAATGAGAAGTTTATTTCATAAGTTTAATGGATTTTTTGTGGAGGGAAAGGGGACAAAACCAAAACTCATCTTTCTTGAAAAATGGAAGAAAAAAAAAGCCGCTTCATTAAGAAATTCAAAAATTAGATTAGAAAAGGGCCCTACTATGAAAAAAAAAAAAGAAAGAGGTCTGGAATCTACACATTGATTCTTTTTTTTCGCAATTTTTGTTGAACCGTATGCATCAAAAGATGCATGTACGGCTCTTAAGGGATATAAATTTTATCCTAATCAACCGACTTTATCGAGAAAGATTACTTTTTTTAGGCCAAGAGGTTGATAGCGAGATTTCGAATCAACTTATTGGTCTTATGGTATATCTCAGTATAGAGAATGATAACAAGGATCTGTATTTGTTTATAAACTCTCCTGGCGGATGGGTAATCCCCGGAGTAGCTATTTATGATACTATGCAATTTGTGCAACCCGATGTGCATACAATATGCATGGGATTAGCCGCTTCAATGGGATCTTTTATCCTGGTCGGCGGAGAGATTACCAAACGTCTAGCATTCCCTCACGCTTGGCGCCAATGAGTTTTTTAAGAACAAAAAAAAAAAGACTATGCCTTCGCCATATGAAATAGGAATATTAAGTAATAATAGCATGGCACTTCGAATTCGATATGAGAAATTTTTTTTTCAAAACATTAGATTATATATCGAAAGAGTAGTATGAAATTAGTATAAAATAAAGGGTATTCTCGATTTTACCTTATTTATCGGTGACCATTACCATTTCAGCGTCACAAACTTTTTTGTTTTCACAACAGAAAACTTTTAACAATATTTATGTTATTGTTAGGAAAGAGTACGAAAAAAAAAAAAAAGAAACTTTGGGATTGCTGAATCAAAGACGAGATAAATATATAAAAAGCAACGGAGCCATCATAGTATTTTTTAACTGCTCCGAAAGGAAGGATGGTAATTGGATCATTTGCCGATCTGAATCGGATAAACCCTCTATCTATATTTTTTCTCTTTCTTCGATGGAAATGGAAGGTAAAGTGAATTCCATTGTATAGCCGTATGCAATGCGCAAAAGATGCCTGTACGGTTGCTCAATTCTATCTTTCTTTTTTTATTATTCTTTATCTCTTCTCCTCACCTCATCATGCGAGATAGAGGAACCATTTGTTATATTATCAGGGTAATGATACATCAACCTGCGAGTTCTTTTTATGAGGCACAAACGGGAGAATTTATCCTGGAAGCAGAAGAACTGCTGAAACTGCGCGAAACCATCACAAGAGTTTATGTACAAAGAACGGGCAAACCCCTATGGGTTGTATCCGAAGATATGGAAAGGGATGTTTTTATGTCAGCAACAGAAGCCCAAGCTCATGGAATTGTTGATCTTGTAGCGATTGAATAAAAAAAATAGCAGTAAGTTTAAGCAAATCGCCACTTTGCGATTTTCTCTTCTTACTTATTACCGGGTTTAATAATATTCTATTCATCTATTAAATAGAGAAGTAATTCATAATCATCCGGTTAGGATCGATCTAAACCAGCCCATTTATTATGTATACGATTCAACATGCCAACTATTAAACAACTTATTAGAAACACAAGACAGCCAATCAGAAATGTCACGAAATCCCCCGCTCTTGGGGGATGTCCTCAGCGTCGAGGAACATGTACTAGGGTGTATGTGCGACTCGTTCAGATCACCATTGGTAGAAAAAAAAGGGAAAGAAATTTTCCAGTATCAATGATCAGTACTAGTGAATAGTATAAAATGGAAGGAAGAAGGTCGTTCACTATCTATATATCGAAAACTAAAAAAAAAGATCTATTCAATTCTTCTATTGTATATGAAATTTATGGTTTCCGATGAGAAAAAATTCCTCATTGGTAACAAATAGTTATTCATTAAGCGGGGAAATCCTATTTTCAAAGCCGAAATCTTATGCCTATACTCTTGCAAAAACGGACTAAGAGGGTCAGCTACCCCATCCAATTTTCATAATTAAATACCGTTACTGTATAGGTAGATCTCGTTGTGAAAGACCTATTACTAGATAATTCATAGGTAGAGCCGAAGAATGTAAACTGTACAACTTGCTAATAGCATTGATTAAATGAAGTAAGGGACTCCGGTATATATAGAGGACCTCACCGTTTAAGACATAACCATAGAAACGATGGAATCCACTATTTCGTTATTCATTTCTATTTATTACTTTTTTCTGTTTTTTGATACCTAGTATCAATACTCGTTTCGAGGTAAAATGACTATAAAAAAAGAAAAGACAAATCGTGGTCGGGAAGGTTATAGTAGCAAAAGCCATTGGAATTTTTATTTTATACATTGGAAGAATCCGTTTTGTTATTAATAAACTAGGAAAAGGGAAAAGAATAACTGAAAGAAAGGAAATCAATTAGTTATTCATGAAAGTTTCATTTATTCAATGACTAGAATTAGACGAGGATATATAGCTCGGAGACGTAGAACAAAAATTCGTTTATTTGCATCAAGCTTTCGGGGGGCTCGTTCAAGACTTACTCGAACAATTATTCAACAGAAAATAAGATCTTTGGTTTCGTCTCATCGAGATAGAGATAGGAAAAAGATAGATTTTCGTCGTTTGTGGATCACTCGGATAAATGCAGTAATTCGCGGGAATAGAGTATCCTATAGTTATAGTAGATTAATACACAATCTGTACAAGAGACAGTTGCTTCTTAATCGTAAAATACTTGCACAAATAGCTATATTAAATAGGAATTGTCTTTATATGATTTCTAATGAGATCAGATCATAAAATAAAAAAGGAAATTGTAAGGAATTTGTCAGAATATTTTAAATGGAGTTCGCTGGAGAATGAACTCCGGGAAGGTAGAGTAGAAATTAGTATGATAAAGAGAATATGATAAAGTCGTTCAAAATGAAATGAGCGAATATGTCCAATATCCAATAAAAAAAAGATTTCTTCTTCTTCCCCAATTTTTTTCTTACGATTTTTCGAACAAAATATCAATCTGTGTTTGAGTTCGGATTTTTATTTGGGTTCAATTGAGGAGTAAAGTAAGTCTACTTTTTTTTATTTATTTATGGTTCTAAGACCAGTAGCTCCGGCGGTCGACTCGCTTCTTTCAAATTGTTTCTCATTATTAAGAAAAGGTAACAAAGATAAAATACGAGCTTGTTTTATAGCAATAGTAATTAATCGTTGTTGTTTTAAGGTTAATCTATTTACCCGTCTAGATAATATTTTTCCTTGTTCACTAATAAATCGACTAATTAAACTCATGTTTCTATAATCAATTCGATCCCCCGATTGGATCGGGGGCAAACGCCTACGAAAAGATCGCTTGGATTTAAGAAAGAGTCGCTTGGATTTTTCCATGGTTTGTTTATTCCTTATCCTCAAAATCCTATTTCAATTTGATCCAAAAAGATTTCAAATTCAAAATATAGGATTTGATTTGGCTTTTTTTTAGTTAGTTATATTATGTTAACTAAAATGAAAATATATAGAATAATATGCTATATATAGAATATGTCCTTTTCGTGTTACTTGTAAGAGTGACACACAGGCACTTGATTCGAGTTATTTCTTTATCTCCCCGTGAATCGTATGTTTGTAACAATAGGGACAGAATTTTCTCAATTCCAATCGACTAGGCGTATTGTGTCGATTCTTTTGAGTAATATATCTGGAAACACCCCTTGATTCCTTATTAAGACCGTTTCTAACACAGTTGGTACATTCTAAAATAACCGTTACTCGGACATCTTTACCCTTGGCCATGAACCTCCTTTGCGTTTTTGATTCAACCAATTCTTCTACTTTCTGCGAAAAAAGAAATAAAAAAATAAGAAGTAAAACAACAAACTAATATTTAGGTATATTTTGAATCGAATTCGATTCAATGTACAGTATTTTATTAAAAGATCTTGTATGATCTTCTTGCCCTAGACACATTTCTGTTCTCACAATATTATTTCTAAATGGAATTGGAGAAAACCCGAATTTCGCCGAGGTTGAATCTACTTTTTTATTTCTCTTTCCTCCTTTCTTGATTATACTTCTACTTAATATATTGTATCGAATTCGATTTTTTCTAAAAAAAAAAAAGAGGGGGAGGGATTAGTCACAAATCTTTTGATTCTACCTCTAATCTTCTTCACCCCTTCCCATGTCAATAACTAGAATGAAAAAAAAGGGAATGTCAACGCATCCGGAAATAAACGATTGATCTCTATCAAAAGACCTGCTAAAGCCCCAAACCATAGAGTACTTAGTACCGGTGCCACGGAAAGATATGTTTTTAGATCTCGCATTTTAAATCCTCCTTCTTTATTCTTTTTATTTATTGTATTATTTATTGTAATGCCTAATGTTAATACATATATGATCCGATATAATATATATGTAAGTAGTTAAGGACCGCTTGTATTTGTACACGGAATTCCTAATTCCAATTGAAATCTACAATGATTCGGTAGATAAGATTTTTCTTTTCTTAAAACCGAAAAAGACGTCCCTTCCGACTGAGCATTCCCAAAAAATATTCCCTTTTTTAGTTATTTTTTACGATGGGTTTCATATTCATGTGTATATAAGCCTTCTACTATTATTATATGTTACATGAGAATAAAAAAAAGAAATGGCAAGATAACTTGGATATATCAATGGAGAAAATAAGGATTTTGAAAACAAGACAGGGATTCTATAAAATGACACTGTAGACCAATTGAAAGGGATGTAGCGCAGCTTGGTAGCGCGTTTGTTTTGGGTACAAAATGTCACGGGTTCAAATCCTGTCATCCCTACCTATTACTTCTCGTCTGAGCAGTAACGAGGGATTTATTGAAATCGATTAAAATCAGGCATACATAATCTTTTTTTATTATATCATATTCTATATGATAGTCTTATGCATACAAGATGTATTCGGGTTATAAAAAAAATCCTCTTCTTTTTTTTTTAGTTTTAGCTAGTGTGATAATGATAAGAAGATAAGAAAGCGCTCTTAGTTCAGTTCGGTAGAACGTGGGTCTCCAAAACCCGATGTCGTAGGTTCAAATCCTACAGAGCGTGATTCCATTCTTGGTTAGGTTAGTCCCAAAATTACAATTAAATAATTGACCAGTAATCTTAATTTGACCTCCTTTGGATTAAAGAAAAGAGGAGGTCAATTAAAAAAAAAAAGATGTTAATTAATTTAATCAAAGATCCAACTGATCACCACGTCTGTATTGTAAATATGCAGTTACAAATAATCCAGCTAAAGTAATAGGAATTAGACCTAAGACAATTCCAAATAGAAAAACTTCAATCATTTCAATTTTTTTGAAAGGGAAAAAGGAGAGGTAATATCTATCCCTACATATTAATCCGCATTGCCCATGAATCTCAATGACCACTAATTGGAAATTGACTCTCTAAGGAAATATAGAGTCTATCAATACCACAGAAAGATTTCTTTTTATGCGTTGTGTTCATTCAATTAATTTCAAATAAGTCGTATCTTGGTCAGACCAATAAAGAGAGCTGAGGTTATAGTTAAAGCTGCTAGTAGAAAACCGAAATAACTAGTTATAGTAAGCATGAAGATGAAGGAGCTAAATGAAATGTGTTCTTTTTATACATATGTTTAGAAAGCACTTCCCTAAATTTCAATATACGAAGATAAGCAAAAATACCAATTCAAATGAAAGAATAAGTTCAATTGATAGTTGTTAATTCATCAATCATTATAGACGGGATTAACAAAAACATAGAGTAAGGGAGGTAGAAAAAGAGATCAATTAATCATTTGTAATGTCTACCTATCCCTTAATTTCGAATCAAGTGATTCATTAGATAATTCTTGAGTAGACTAATATTAAAATAATAAAATAGTAAGAAATTCGAATCCATATAGAACAAAATTTGAAAATCATTTATCTTTTCTTTTGATCTTTTTTTTTAATCGTATCGAATCTATTTTTCGATTTTAGAATAAAGAGTGACCTTATAACAATAACACCTTTTTTTCTTGTCATTTGAGATATTATGTGAATGAATCTACTCCTGAATTTAATGAGTAAAAATGAAAATAAATAAAGTAAAAATAACAAAGGTATCGTACAACTGATCAAATCACTCACGAAAATCAAATCTTTATTTTTGTCCAACTCGATTCTAAGACTAGTAATTCCTATAATTTTTTCTTTCTTTTCTAGGTTCTACATTTTTTTTCCATATTTATTAGAAATAGAAATTGTCTTTTCATATCATAAATTCCCATCCTCGCAGCTAGTTCCAGAAAGAACCTTTCGATCGAATACAAGAAAACAATGTGTGCATCACGAATACTGATTATTTCAATTCTATTTTTTTTGTTGTTCTCTTTTTTTTTCAATACTATCTACCCCTTTTACTTGTTACTCTACGAGGAAACAATTCCTCTTAAAATGTAAAATGAAAAAAAAAGATTCCAACAAAAAACTTTTCTACAGTTTAAGCTTATATCTTTGAAAAGGAGATTTCTCAATTTCGCATCGAATTGAATTGTGGAAAAAATGGAGAGAAAGAAACCTTATAGAAATTGGAGAAATTCGATATTGAATAATACATGCATGATTCTACATCGACAAGCAACAAGAAAAGAATAAAGAAATTATCGAGTACTTCATTTTCATACTGATTCAAATTGCGTTGCTGTGTCAGAATAAGGATAGCTATACTGATTCGGTATACTCGAAAAACACCCTTGGTACAATATTGACGATCTAACAAGAATGGAACTTCAGTGAATTTCCATTTACTGATATCATCTTTTATGGAATCGATCCCCCCTTTAACTGTACAAGAATATGTGGAGCTCAGCATGTCTGGAAGCACAGGAGAACGTTCTTTTGCTGATATTATTACCAGTATTCGATACTGGGTTATTCATAGTATTACTATACCTTCCCTATTCATTGCGGGTTGGTTATTCGTCAGCACGGGTTTAGCTTATGATGTGTTTGGAAGCCCTCGTCCAAACGAATATTTTACAGAGAGCCGACAAGGAATTCCATTAATAACTGGCCGTTTTGACCCTTTGGAACAACTCGATGAATTTAGTAGATCTTTTTAGGAGGACCCAATGACCATAGATCGAACCTATCCAATTTTTACAGTGCGATGGTTAGCTGTTCATGGACTAGCTGTACCTACCGTTTCTTTTTTAGGGTCAATATCAGCAATGCAGTTCATCCAACGATAAACCTAATAAAAATTATAGAGCTACGACACAATCAAATCCGAACGAACAAAATGTTGAATTGAATCGTACCAGTCTCTACTGGGGGTTATTACTCATTTTTGTACTTGCTGTTTTATTTTCCAATTATTTCTTCAATTAAGAGAAGAAAAAAGAATAGTATAATACTAAATCATAATAAGAATTATCTTAACCCATTCGGAAGGATCACATCTCATAATTATCTATGGCTGTTTATGTCTTTAGCATGACAACTTTGATGAAAGAAATGGTGGAGGGAAGCGGGATAAATGGCCGATACTACTGGAAGGATTCCTCTTTGGATAATAGGTACTGTAACTGGTATTCTTGTGATTGGTTTAATAGGTATTTTCTTTTATGGTTCATACTCCGGGTTGGGTTCATCTCTGTAATAATCTAATAATAAGATGAACTAAGTTGGAGACATGAAAGCTTAAGAAGGCAAGGGGATCCTTCTTAAGCTTTCATAATATTTTATTAGTCTAAATAAAAAAGAAATAACTTTTCCCGATTTTGAAAAAAAAAACTTCATTTCATTTTTTTTCTGATAATGTTTTTGAAAATTTCATTAATTGATTTAGAACATCTCTTATTCGCTGATAGTATCTTATCTATCTTTCAAAGTTCGAAGAAAGAAGGAATCGCTCGATTTGATTTTCCTGAATGACACAATTACAATATATATTTTTATCAATCAGATATTATCCAAAGCAAATCCTTTTCGAATAGATCCTTACTCTACTCTATTTAGTATCTCATCAAAGTTGAATTTTTTTCTAAGTTCATTAGAATAAGTTCTATTTTATCAAAAGATTTCCCTCTATTTTTTGTTTGTTCACTACTTTATATATGTATACGTAATAAATATAAAGTAGGGGTTCTGATAAACCTGGAAAAAATATAAACTAAAGATAGTAATCTTTTACTAACGGGATCAAAAACCGGTTTTCTTTGACACAAGAAAGGAATGCAGAAAATTCCTTTCTTGTGTCAAAGAAAAGACTAAGAAGAAGAAGGCGAATAATCCTTTGTTTTCTATTCTCCACTTACTTATTTTATGTTTAGTATCCAGTGAAATTTTCGATTTGATTTATTCTATTAGAATAGAAAACGATTGATCCATTCTATGACATTTCAATCTCACAAGAGTGACCTAGTGACACCGCTCGAATTTGGCTTAAAAAAAAGAAGGGATAAAGTAAAATAATCTTTTTCACAATATACATACTATGACTAGTAATGCGGTACAAATAATTCCCGATATCGACATCTGGAATAGAAACAAGCAAAAAGCTTTTCATAATTTTTAATCATACATAATATAATTGAATTGTCAAAACAAAAATTTGATTCTTTTTACGAATTTGATATTGGAAATCCGCGAATCTAGAAATTCATTTCGGACAATTGAACCTTCTCAAACTGTTTCTTCTTAAGAACCAAAAATATTTGTGCCAAAATAACAGATGCCAAGAAGAACAAAAGGCCTTGGACACGGAATGGATCTTGAAGTACTATTTCCGCATCTCCTTGACCAAATCCACCCACATTAGGATTACTCGTTAATGGCTGATCAAGTTTGATAGATTCGCCTTCGGAAACAAGAAGTTCTGGCCCTGGTGGAATAATATCAACCACTTGACGTTCATCTGACGCATCCGATATGGTTATTTCGTACCCCCCTTTTTCTTTTCGTATGATTTTACTTACTACACCAGCCGCTGTAGCATTATAAACTGTATTGTTACTCTTGCTCCCATCGGGATAAATCTGACCCCTTCCTCTGTTCCCGCCTACATATATGGGATATTTTAAGAAGTGAACATCTTTATTAGTAGCGGGGTCCGGGGAAAGAATAGGAAAGGTGACTTCACTATATTTCTGACCAGAAACAGGACCTATCACAAGAATATTTTTTTTATTGGGGCGATAGCTCTGAAAAGACAGATTGCCTATCTTTTCTTTCATCTCGGGCGAAATACGATCGGGAGGCGCTAATTCAAATCCCTCAGGTAAAATAAGAACAGCCCCCACATTCAAACCTCCCCTTTTACCATTAGCAAGAACTTGTTTAACTTGCATATCATAAGGAATTCGAACAACTGCTTCAAATACAGTATCAGGAAGTACCGCTTGCGGAACCTCAATATCCACGGGCTTATTAGCTAAATGGCAATTGGCACATACAATACGTCCGGTCGCTTCTCGTGGATTTTCATAACCCTGCTGTGCAAAAATGGGATATGCATTTGAAATGGATGTCCGAGCTATGATATATATCATCAGCGATACGGAAATAGATCGAATAATCTCTTTCTTTATCCAAGAAAAGGTGTTTTTAGTTTGCATGGTCCAATCATTGATCCCGAAAATTTCTACAATAAAATTAGGTAGGTCGCTTGTATAGTTCCCTATCCACAATTCTGCTATTTACTTTATTGAAATCATTTTACTGGAATATAAGGAGTAGGAGAAATCCCTGTAGGGTAGAAAGAGTAAGTACGTCTTAAAATGGAAATGCTTTGCTTATGTACCTTATGTTACAAAGTAACAAATATTCTAGTTAGATCAGTCATTCATTGAATGATAAATCACTACAAGTGATGGAGATATACGATTTAAATAACGGAAGATCCAATATTTAAAAATTGTATCCAGAATGACTGGAAAAGTAGAAACAAGACCCGATATAATTTGATCGTTGTGAGCAAATCCAAAATCTTTGTAGACATAGCCAATCATTAGTTCCCAACCATGGGGCGAATGGAATCCGATACATAAATCAGTTAATAAAAGAATAGAAAAAGCTTTTATTGTGTCACTTAAGTTATATAGGAATTCTTGAACCCAAGAGTTAAGAATAGCAAGTTCTTCATTACCCAGAATAGAATAACCACTTAAAATAATGAAAGAGGTTATATTTGTCGATAAGTGCAAAATCATATGGATATGATCCTCATTGTGCATCTTGATCAATTGGATCGTTTCTTTGTGGATTCCTATACGAAGTGTTTGTAGATGTGTTTCCGGGTATTCTTTTATCATTTCGTCCAAGAGTAAGAGTTCTTCCAATTCGATGAATTTTTCTAGAATACTCTTTTCTTGAATATCAGTCAAAAAAGTTTCGGATTGCCTAGTATTCCACCGATTAGTAATCCAAAATTCAAGACTTTTATTAAATGAGAGAGAGATCCACCAGGGCAAAAATACTATAGATGTAAGATATAGAAGAGGAAGAAATGCTTTCTTTTTTACCATTTTTTCATCTTTGAATTGTTAATGAATCCACCTCATTTGTTGAATCTATGTGATCTACTATTTCTATTAACCCTAAGTTCTATTACAGGGCATCGGACCTATGAATCTATTCCCTGTTTTTTATTTGTGATTCAGTAGTTAGTCCTTGAATTTAGAAAGAATACAGAAATAGAATAAGAGCCCGTTTCAAATGAAGAAATAAGAAAAAATCTTGTTTCCAGATACCTCAATTGAATTGATCAAATTCGAAGCCCTTTTCGATAAATGCTTGAAAGAACCAATTCAAGCAAGTAATGAATAGCAAGTAATGAATATTATTTCAAGCAAGTAATGAATATTATTCGGATTTTAAGCCAAAAGAACTCCCTTTGTCTTTTCTATCAAAAAAGAAAATCTTTCGAAAAAAAAAATGGCCGGCTACCCCACAGTTCTAGTCCAGGAAAAATGGAGAGAGATTTATTAAGAATATTGTGATCTACCGATCATAAATTCAAAACCTAATGTAATGATCAAAAATGAGTGGCAAAACAAGACAGAAAAGTTATCCTTATAAGAGATCCAAGCAATCTTTTGACTTTGATCATTAAGAAAAACAAAAGAAAAGATAAAAAAAAAAAGAAAAGTCGATTGACAAAAGAAAGGAGAGAGAATTTCCAAGATATGATCTATTTGTATCTAACCTATCAATTCATATTGAAAATAAAAAGAGAAATCCTTTATTCCGAAATGTTTTGATATACGAGATGAATCTATTATTTTATTTCGATTTGTTACTTTTACTTGTTTTTTAGTAAATTGAGTTGAGTCGATTTCCATACGCATAAATTCTTTTTTATGCATACAAAAAAAATTTCGTTTTATGGATGTTCCATATACGTATACTTTGGCTCGAATGAACGTTCTGAAAAAATTTTATTAAGCTATGCTATGCTGAAGAAAGAACAGAGAATTCTTGAATTTTTTCCCTGCCGCTGGGAAAGAATTTCTTCTTCAGTTCAAGTTCATTTCAAAATACTTCAATCGGTACGCGCAAGAAATAGGCCAATTCGGCGGCTTTTTGCTCAATTTCACGCGGAGTCAAATTCTCATCAGTACGCGTCAAGGGAACGGCCCCCTGTCCTTTGATTTCCATATAAAGGACACGACGAGCAGAAATACCCTCTTTAACTTCGATTCGGATGGACTGAATATCTTTCATACGAAATCGTAGAAAGATGCGACGATTTTGCCCAGGAAATCCCCAACGAAAAATACACACTATTCCTTCTTTTCTATCGAATCGATCATAGCCACTACCTACATTCCACGAGATTGTGCACCACAAATAGGAACTAATAAAGAGACCTGCGATACCGTAGAAAGACATCACGATCCCTTGTGGAAAAAAAAGAATTTGTTGAGACGGAACTAAAGATATCAAATTCTTACCGAGATAACTGGAAGATCCAACTAATACAAATCCTAGTGAACCTAAAAAAAGGATAAAGGCCCAGCAGAAATTACTTATTTTTCGAGACCCCACTATAAGTTCTATCCATATATGTTCTGATCGACAACTCATACTAGATCCAGTTGCATTTTATTGGAATTGAGAAAATAGTCCAAATGAATTTGACTTTCGTTTTTTTGTTTCCGAAGTAACTCTCATCAACTAGTGTCATTCGAATGTAAGCCTTTAGGAGTAATTCATCTAATTGGTTAGATCAAATTGGTTAGGTCTAAAATAAGAATATCCCTTTTATATGATCTCCTATAGATATCCACATATAGATACATTGACTTTCCATTTCCTACATCCACCTCGATTCCGATCTATTTGAAAATTGCTATAATTTATTTACCTATATATTTACGCATACATAAAAGCTATGTTCGGAGGAAACTGCCATATTCTACTAAATAGATATCTGTGTTATCTATATCTAAGTCTTGAAAAAAAATAGATAAGATTTGCACCTATCGAATCTAAAAAATCTTGTTTTTTTGAACATGAAGAGATAAAGAAGCCATTGCAATTGCCGGAAATACTAGGCCCACTAAAGGCACAAAGAAAGAGGGTAAGTTGTTAAAAATTATCATAGAATGGGTACCTCGATTTAATATTTGTACCTGTTATTGTTAGAAAGATACCTTAGAATAATTATAATTCGTATATAATTATATTGAGTATATCGAAGTGACTATATATATTAAATAATAAGTGTAAGGAATGGATAATTAAATAAATGAGACTTATTCTTCTTTATCTTTCTACATGAAATATAGAAATATACGTATGATAATCTATTCTATTCTTGTCTTCAAATTCGAATTGAATTCGAATTTTGATTTTATTTAAGAAATAAAAAAGAAAGAGTTTCTTACAAATTCACGAAGGATTCGTTAGAATTCAATCCAACAACAGGATTCTTAGTAAAAATAGAGATTCTCGGAAGATATAGTAGAAAGAAAAGATACTCTATATCTATCTTTTCTATATTTGAATTATATATACTATACATACAAAGCAAGAAGGAAAGATGACCTTCGGTTTATTTTATTTGCCTTGCCCAATTTGAATTTTGAAGAAGGAACCATTTTTTTTTATCTTGTTGCTAGAGGTTTCCTAATTAATAATCAGGAATATCGGTAGAAAAAAAAAGAATTATCCGCACGATTCTTTCTACAATTTACAATTAAATATTATGATTATGTCACCAAAGAAAAAAGAAAGTCTTCTTTAGAATTTTTACTTTGATTCCGATAAACTACCTAATTGTTCGCTACAAATACAAAAATGTAACTAAATAAAATAAAAATAATTTGACTTAAGGCTCCACTTAACTTACTAAGTGAATTTTAATTCAAAGGAAAAAAAGCGTGAAGCTTAAATAACTCACTCAGAACACCCTTTAAAGGATTACGTGGTACGATTGGATCGAATAAGCCCTTATGGAATAAATATTCAGCCGCTTGTGAACCTTCAGGTACTATCTTATTCAATGTTTGTTCAATTACTCTTTTACCTGCGAATGCAATGTAAGCATTAGGTTCGGCAATAATAATATCCCCCAACATCCCAAAACTAGCCGTTAC
>CM029480.1:27500-30000 GCA_017140255.1 Eucalyptus paniculata subsp. matutina | reverse complement strand
TTGTTATTGGATAGCGAGGACTTAGAGACTCTCCTGAGTCTCTATAGAAAGTATCTTCAGCCCTTTCCACAACCACTAATTCGATTTTCCGTGGGGCTATCCAATCGAATTCAGGACCCGGTAATTAAACACTACATTAGTAGTGGAAGGGAATCAATAAATCTTTATATGAGAGCCCTTCCACCATTCATCTGTCCTTGAATCCTAGAGGCAAGGATTTAGAGCACTTTAGCTTTCGAGAGCCAAACTTCCAGATGTTTCGAACCAAGCAAGCAAGTCTCAAGAGTCCTTTTACTTTGTTTGCTTCTGCTGGGGAAAAATTCAGCGAGTTATATCAGCAAAACGAAATAAGAGATTTCGAGTTTTTTCTTGATCAGGCGACACCCGGATTTGAACTGGGGAAAAAGGATTTGCAGTCCCCCGCCTTACCGCTCGGCCATGCCGCCAAAATGTATGATACCCTACAAAATAGATGAAAAAAGTCTCCCTTTGTTTGCGTCGAGTGGGGGATTCCGAAACTTCTTTTTTTATTGGACTTGCATCTTGAATCCCGTTTTCTTAAATTTAACCCCTGCCCGAAAAGAAAAAAATCCTTCGTTTTTTGGATTGGATCCATCCCTTCGGTTGTATGTATAGTATCTCAAAAACGAAATATCTAAAAATTTTCCCTCTCTTTTTTATATTGATATTGAAAAATTGAAAAACCAAATGTGGTTTTTCAGTCCCAAAAGCCAAAATTTAGGACAAATTGGAACCATTAACTATTAAATGGGACTGTAAATTCATGAACGATTCTTGGATTTGAATCCAAAATTGTCTTTTCTTAATCCTAATTCTAATTATATAAGAAAATCCAAATTGATACATAACTAATCAGTATTGATTCTTTTCCATAAAAAAAAATCCTTTCCAATTTCCATTATAACAGCAAATAGAAGTATATGTAAACCCCAGAACATAAATTGTTATACAAATATCTAATTGGATATCATATCTATATATGATGACTCTAGAGAATTATTAGTAAATTGTAGTGCTTCAATTTTTCATTCAATAGATGGAATAGAAAATGGAAATTTTGATATAGCATAGCACGCGCTGTCCCGAATAGAACTTAAATAAAGGAGGAAACATAGATAGCTATCTACACATGGTTAATAAATACAAACTTTATTACTATGTTACGCCCTTCAATCGTATTCTACTAAAAAAAGAAAAAAAGGTAAAATAAAAGTATCTCTCTTTTATGCGAATCATTTGTTGAACAATAGAATCCGTGAAAAAGTTAAGTGCTAAAAAAATATCAACTCTATATTTTTGATGATTATAATGTCTTTATATCATCGAACAGATGAAATCCGAATCCATTTCTTTTTCTGGTACCCAATCGGATTAGAGTATGTAATATCATAATAATGGTAGAAATGGAATCACTTTTTTTTTGATATTCTATCCAAAACTCCATAAGCCTAAGTGGCATTTATTAATTCCTTTCGATTTTCTATCTGTTCCAAATTCCAATTTGAATATAAAATTGTCTTTATTCCTCCGTTCATATGCATTTCATACATTCCATATACGGGGTGAGTCAAATTTCATGCGATTCAGTAAACAAAATAGAAATTCCATCATTGCTAAATCAATCCATATGATTTGATGAAGAATGGTTCAATAATGGAATTTTTTGAGAAAAGGGAAATTCAAAATGCTCGGGGATGGAAATGAGGGAATGTCTACAATACCTGGGTTTAATCAGATACAATTTGAAGGATTTTGTAGATTCATTGATCAGGGCTTAACAGAAGAACTTTATAAGTTTCCAAAAATTGAAGATACAGATCAAGAAATTGAATTTCAATTATTTGTGGAAACATATCAATTGGTAGAACCTTTGATAAAAGAAAGAGATGCTGTATATGAATCACTCACATATTCTTCTGAATTATATGTATCCGCGGGATTAATTTGGAAAACCAGTAGGGATATGCAAGAACAAACTCTTTTTATTGGAAACATTCCTTTAATGAATTCCCTGGGAACTTCTATAGTAAATGGAATATACAGAATTGTGATCAATCAAATATTGCAAAGTCCCGGTATCTATTACCGGTCAGAATTGGACCATAACGGAATTTCGGTGTATACCGGGACCATAATATCAGATTGGGGAGGAAGATTAGAATTAGAGATTGATCGAAAAGCAAGGATATGGGCTCGTGTGAGTAGGAAACAGAAAATATCTATTCTAGTTCTATCATCAGCTATGGGTTCGAATCTAAGAGAAATTCTAGAGAATGTTTGCTATCCTGAGATTTTCTTGTCTTTCCTGAATGAGAAAGAGAAAAAAAAAATTGGGTCAAAAGAAAATGCCATTTTGGAGTTTTATCAACAATTTGCTTGTGTAGGCGGAGATCCGGTATTTTCTGAATCCTTATGTAAGGAATTACAAAAAAAATTCTTTCAACAAAGATGTGAATTAGGAAGGATTGGTCGACGAAAT
>CM029480.1:17500-22500 GCA_017140255.1 Eucalyptus paniculata subsp. matutina | reverse complement strand
CTTCGATGGCGACTAGATCAACGCATTATTGCTTCAAGAGAAGTTCCTATCGAGATTCACTATGAATCTTTGGGTACCTATCATGAAATTTATGGGCACTATCTAATAGTAAGAAGTGTAAAAAAAGAAATTATTTGTATATACATTCGAACAACTGTCGGTCATATTTCTCTTTTTCGAGAAATCGAAGAAGCTATACAAGGGTTTTGTCGAGCCTGCTCATTTGGTACCTAATCATATGGTATCTAAATTAAGTAATTCTATGACACCAGTGTGAATTCGGGTCTCTCTGGTTCAACTAGGACCCTAGTTCCTTAATTTCTAGGTGAATTAAGATCGGGAAAAGGAAGTTTTCCAATCATTGACTCAAACTCATTGTCGAATCCCACTCAGCAGAATATGGAGGTACTTATGGCAGAACGAGTCAATCTAGTCTTTCACAATAAAGTAATAGATGGAACTGCCATTAAAAGACTTATTAGCAGATTAATAGATCACTTCGGAATGGCATATACATCACACATTCTGGATCAAGTAAAGACTCTGGGTTTCCAGCAAGCCACTGCTACATCCATTTCATTAGGGATTGATGATCTTTTAACAATACCTTCGAAGGGATGGTTAGTACAAGATGCTGAACAACAAAGTTTGATTTTGGAAAAACACCATCATTATGGGAATGTACATGCAGTAGAAAAATTACGCCAATCCATTGAGGTATGGTATGCTACAAGTGAATATTTGCGACAAGAAATGAATCCTAATTTTAGGATGACAGACCCCTTTAATCCAGTCCATATAATGTCTTTTTCGGGAGCCAGAGGAAATGCATCTCAAGTACACCAATTAGTAGGTATGAGAGGATTAATGTCAGATCCTCAAGGACAAATGATTGATTTACCCATTCAAAGCAATTTACGCGAAGGACTATCTTTAACAGAATATATCATTTCTTGCTACGGAGCCCGCAAAGGAGTTGTGGATACTGCTGTACGAACATCAGATGCTGGATATCTTACGCGCAGACTTGTTGAAGTAGTACAACACATTGTTGTACGCAGAACAGATTGTGGAACCATCCGAGGGGTTTCTGTGAGTCCTCGAAATGGGATGATGCCGGAAAGAATTTTTATTCAAACATTAATTGGTCGTGTATTAGCAGACGATATCTATATGGGCCCACGATGCATTGCCATTCGAAATCAAGATATTGGAATTGGACTTGTCAATCGATTCATAACCTTTCGAACACAACCAATATCTATTCGAACCCCCTTTACTTGTAGGAGTACATCTTGGATCTGTCGATTATGTTATGGTAGGAGTCCTACTCATGGCGACCTGGTCGAATTGGGAGAAGCTGTAGGTATTATTGCGGGTCAATCTATTGGAGAACCAGGGACTCAACTAACATTAAGAACTTTTCATACCGGCGGAGTATTCACAGGTGGTACTGCCGAACATGTACGAGCCCCCTCTAATGGAAAAATCAAATTCAATGACGATTTGGTTCATCCCACACGTACGCGTCATGGGCATCCTGCCTTTCTATGTTCTATAGACTTGTATGTAACTATTGAGAGTGAAGATATTCTACATAACGTGACTATTCCACCAAAAAGTTTTCTTTTGGTTCAAAATAATCAATATGTAGAATCAGAACAAGTGATTGCTGAAATTCGCGCGGGAACATACACTTTCAATTTGAAAGAGAGGGTTCGAAAACATATTTATTCTGAATCAGAGGGAGAAATGCACTGGAGCACCGATGTGTACCATGCACCTGAATTTACATATAGTAATGTCCATCTTTTACCAAAAACAAGCCATTTATGGATATTATCAGGGGGTTCGTGCAGATCCAGTAGAGTCCCTTTTTCACTCTACAAGGATCAAGACCAAATGAATCTTCGTTCGACAGAAAGAGAACGAAGATATATTTCGAGTCTCTCAGTGAATAATGATCAAATGAGATACGAATTATGTAGTTCTGATTTTTCTGGTAAAATAAAAGAAGATAGGATTCCTGATTATTCAGAACTTAATCGAATCATATCTATTGTTCATTGTAATCTCAAATATCCTACTACTTTCCACGAGAATTCTGATTTATTGGCAAAAAGGCGAAGAAATCGATTTCTTATTCCACTACAATCGATTCAAGAACGAAAGAAAGAACTAATGCCCCATTCAGGTATCTCGATTGAACTACCGATAAATGGAATTTTACGTAGAAATAGTATTCTTGCTTATTTCGATGATCCTCGATATAGAAGAAAGAGTTCGGGAATTATTAAATATGGGACTCTAGGGGTTCATTCAGTCGTTAAAAAAGAGGATTTGATTGAGTATCGAGGAATCAAAGAATTTAAGCAAAAATGCCAAATGAAACTAGATCCATTTTTTTTCATTCCCGAAGAAGTGCATATTTTCCCTGAATCTTCTTCGATAATGGTACGGAACAATAGTCTGATTGGAGTAGATACACGAATCGCTTTAAATACAAGAAGCCGAGTGGGCGGATTAGTCCGAGTGGAGAGAAAAAAAAAAAGGATTGAACTGAAAATCTTTTCTGGAGATATCCATTTTCCTGGAGAGACAGATAAGATATCCCGACACAGTGGCATCTTGATACCCCCAGGAACAGGAAAAACAAATTCTAAGGAATCCAAAAAATGGAAAAATTGGATCTATGTCCAACGGATCACACCTACTAAGAAAAAGTATTTTGTTTTAGTTCGACCCGTAGTGACATATGAAGTATTGGACGGTATAAATTTAGCAACACTCTTCCCCCCGGATCTGTTACAAGAAAGGGATAATATGCAACTTCGAGTTGTCAATTATATTGTTTACAGAAATGGCAAACCAATTCGGGGAATTTCTGATACAAGTATTCAATTAGTTCGGACTTGTTTAATTTTGAATTGGGACCAAGACAAAAAAAGTTCTTCTATCGAAGAGGCTCATACTTCCTTTGTTGAAGTAAGTACAAATGGTCTGATTCGAGATTTCCTAAGAATTGACTTAGTGAAATTCCCTATTTCGTATCTCAGAAAAAGGAATGATCCCTCAGGCTCAGGATTGATCTCAGATTCAGATAATGTGTCAGATCACACCAATAGCAATCCCTTTTATTCCAAGACAAAAATTCAACAATTACTTAGCCAAAATCAAGGAACTATTCGCACGTTGTTAAATAAAAATAAGGAATGTCCATCTTTGATAATTTTGTCATCATCTAATTGTTTCCGAATGGGTCCATTCAACGCTGGAAAATATCACAATGTGATAAAAGAATCAATTAAAAAAGATCCTATAATTAAAATTAGGAATTCGATTGGCCCTTTAGGAACAGTCCTTCAATTTGTGAATTTTTATTCATTTTACTATTTAATAACTCATAATCCTATTTTGGTAACTAAATATTTGCAACTTGAAAATTTAAAACAGACTTTTCAAGTAATTAACTATTATTTAATGGATGAAAATGGGAGAATTTTGAATCCCGATTCATGCAGTAACATCGTTTTGAATTCATTCAATTTGAATTGGTATTTTCTCCATCATAATTATTATCATAATTATTTTGAAGAAAGATCCACAATAATTAGTCTTGGACAGTTTATTTGTGAAAATGTATGTATATCCAAAAACGGACCCCATCTCAAATCGGGTCAAGTTTTGATTGTTCAAGTTGACTCTGTAGTAATAAGATACGCCAAGCCTTATTTGGCCACTCCAGGAGCAACTGTTCATGGTCATTATGGAGAAATCCTTTACGAAGGAGATACATTAGTTACATTTATATATGAAAAATCGAGATCCGGTGATATAACGCAGGGTCTTCCAAAAGTGGAACAAGTGTTAGAAGTGCGTTCAATTGATTCAATATCGATGAACCTAGAAAAAAGAATTGAGGGTTGGAACGAGCATATAAAAAAAATTCTTGGAATTCCTTGGGGATTCTTGATTGGGGCTGAACTAACTATAGTGCAAAGTCGTATATCTTTGGTTAATAAGATCCAAAAGGTTTATCGATCCCAGGGGGTGCAAATCCATAATAGGCACATAGAAATTATTGTACGCCAAATAACATCAAAGGTGTTGGTTTCAGAGGATGGAATGTCTAATGTTTTTTTACCTGGAGAACTAATTGGATTGTTGCGAGCGGCGCGAACGGGGCGCGCTTTGGAAGAATCGATCTGTTACCGCGCCATCCTATTGGGAATAACAAGGGCATCTTTGAATACTCAAAGTTTCATATCTGAAGCGAGTTTTCAAGAAACTGCTCGAGTTTTAGCCAAAGCTGCTCTCCGGGGCCGTATCGATTGGTTGAAAGGCCTAAAAGAGAACGTTGTTATAGGAGGGATGATACCCGTTGGTACCGGATTCAAAGGATTAGTGCATCGTTCAAGGCAACATAAGAACATTCCTTTGAAAACCAAAAAGAAGCATTTTTTCGAGGGGGAAATCGGAGATATTTTGTTCCACCACAGAGAATTATTTGATTCTTCCATTTCAAAGAAGTTTCATGATACATCAGAACAATCATTTCGAGGATTTAATGATTCCTAAAAGTGGATTCATACTTTTTTTTTGAATTAAAATTCAAAAAACTCTTTATTTATGGTCATTTTTTTGGGTAATCGAAAAAAAGATAATAACGAATAGAGGGTAGGGGTTTGGATTGTGTATCGACATCCACATGGCCAATCTCCGGTAGAAGAAAAGGTTCCATCGGAACAATTATTTAGTTCAGGGCAACCTCGTCGCTTTTTTTTTTTTTCAAAAAAAAAAGCGGAAGTGGGGGGGAGAAATGACAAGAAGGTATTGGAATATCAATTTGGAAGAGATGATGGAAGCGGGAGTTCATTTTGGTCATGGTACTAGGAAATGGAATCCTAGGATGGCACCTTATATTTCTGCCAAGCGTAAAGGTATTCATATTACAAATCTTACTAAAACTGCTCGTTTTTTATCAGAAGCTTGTGATTTAG
>CM029480.1:5000-10000 GCA_017140255.1 Eucalyptus paniculata subsp. matutina | reverse complement strand
GAAGTATTGATCCAATTCAAAAAAAAATTATGTTTCGCAATTAAATAATCCAATTTTCCATTTTTAATTGAACCTTGGATACAAATCACGAGAATGTATATTTTTCCTCGAATCCTTCGTTGAGAGGTAAAGGATTAAATCCTTTTAAGAAAAAAAGTTTTTCTTCGGAATATGAATCAAATCAAACCGAGGGATCCCTTAACTATAAAAGGGATTAATAAAACGAATCACACTTTTACCACTAAACTATACCCGCTACAATGCGATTATTGTATATAAATGAAACTTTTGTCGAACAAAAAAAGGTAATCGGACGTAATCAAGATAGGATCCAAAACAAAATAATGATGAAAATTATAGCATTGACGTGTTTGTTTTGGTTTTGTCAGTAAACCTAATCAGATTAGTAAAAGAGCACTCCTAATTCAAAATTTAAATAAAGAAAGAACAAGTTCTTTCTTTTGCTGGAGGATTTTTGACAGAACAGATAGGGCTCGATAAAACTATTTATGTTATGACATAAGAATGCATTGCACAACAATCCACAGTTCCTTATTTTTTTTTTCTTTTTTTCCAGTAAAGGAAAAAAAATAAGAAAAGAAAGAATAATAATAATAAAAAATGACACTTTGATTCTATAGAATGAAATTCCATATCAGAGGAATGGAAAGATCCCTTCTTCTGATTGTTGTTTCAATAATCAATAATAAGCATTTTTGTTTTCAAACAAATCATTTTATCTATATCTATGATTTGGAATGGAACAAAAAATGGCCCGGCTAGGTACTGACCAGGCCAGGCCGTGAAAAGAAAAAAAGCTCTTTCGGAAGAAGAGGTATTCTTGCTTTTTTCTTTTTTTTTTTTATTCGAAATATCTCTTTAGAACCTTTTCTTTATCTAAATGGGATTGCTTATAAAAGTAGTATATATTAAAGTTGTATATATTAATAGAGTAAAAAAAAATAAAGAGAGATAAAGAAAAGTAAGGCTTTTTTTCAAGCCTTACTTTTTGTGTAATGTAAGATAGTAATTATCCTTTTTCAATTGGGAGAGATGGCTGAGTGGACTAAAGCGTCGGATTGCTAATCCGTTGTACGAGTTTTTCGTACCGAGGGTTCGAATCCCTCTCTTTCCGTTTCCGTTGATGACTTGTTATTTTATTTATTTTTTTTTTCAAAACCTTTCCTTTGTTTTTGTTTTTTTTTTTATTTCATATAATAAATAAGGATGTACAATAGATAAAATCCTAAGTAAAATAGAGAAAATCCTAAGTAAGAACATTGAAAAATTAAGCAAGTAAAAAGAAAGGCTTTTTTATTCTTCACGTCCAGGATTACGTCCTGGATCATTAGATAGGAATCCAAAGATGAAGAGAGAAACAAAAAATATCACTACTGTATAAACAAAGAGTTTGAGAGTAAGCATTACACAATCTCCAAGATCTTTTTTTTTCAAAAAAAAAAGAGAATAGATTCTCCATTTTTATACCCCATATCCTATTTTGACACCAATAAACAAAATGGTTTCTCGAAATCAAAAATCAAAAAGAATTTTCAGAAATTCATTTGGAATAAGAGTCGAGTCTTTCATAAAAAAAAAATCTTTCCTATTTTGAAATGACTCTAAAAGGGTTTTTCAATAAATGAAAAAGAATCCGAATGAGGAAAGAGGGGAGTCAGATTTTTTGCAGCTATCTAAGAATTGTTTGAATCGAGGGTTCATGTTCATGCTGTAAGACTTATCCGATCTTATCCATTGTTCCAATTTTTTTTTGTTTCGAATAAATCATGTCTAGGACAGTATTAAAGATCTCATCGAAAACTTACAGCAGCTTGCCAAACAAAGGCTAAGAGAAAAAAGAGAAGGGGTATTACTGGCATAAAATCTACGATTGGATTCAAAAAAGCGTAGGCCTCAGGCAATTTGGCTAAGAAAAAACTACTTGAATAAAGGGTGGAATGAAGACAGATACAGATCAAACTAAAGATATTAAGCATAACAAACATTTTTTTTTTCTTGGACTTGGAGATAATTGTATTTTGATTGAGTTATTGTTATTGATAATTGATATCCCTTAAAAATGAAAAAAAAAAAGGTAAGGGATACCAAAAAATCCTTCTTTAAACTCACCCAATCAAAAATCCTTCAATTCTCAAAAAAGAATAGAAGAAATCATACTTTTATACAATATCTTAATTGAATTATATGTAATGATCAATAAATTCAGCTTCATTGTATATCTACACGTGTCAAAACCCTAGGAACAATAGAGTCCATAGATATTTATTTTAGATTGGAATTGACGAACAACCAAAAACAATACTACTCTTTAGTAGTATTGAATAGAAATTGAAATGGGGCGTGGCCAAGTGGTAAGGCAACGGGTTTTGGTCCCGCTATTCGGAGGTTCGAATCCTTCCGTCCCAGGGAATACCTATTCTATATATAGATAGAAACATAGATAGAAATATCTATTATCACAATAAAGAAAGGTTTTCTTTTTGAACTACCTTCTCTACTCTTTAAGAGTTAAATATTGGATATTATGTGATTCTTGTTTCTGATTTTTAATGATTCTATTCTTCTTTAAATCCTATTTTTTCACAAATTAAATTCAACTAAGATACATATAGATGAAACTGAATCGAGTTGTGATCTAGGAATCTAGATTCGAAGAATTGGAAATAAAGAAAAAAAAAAAGGGGGTTGCAAAAGAGGTTGAATGCGCTTTTCATCGTATGTCCATCCCCTTATACTTTGAATATTGAATATTCATATTGAAGTTTAAGTTAGTTACTTCGAAAAGCCTTACGTCCCATATAATAAGAATTAATTAACAATGTAAGATAGCAATTTAACTAGCTGTGCTTGTACAAATTGGAAAATTGGATTAAGAAATAATCAAGTTACATACATATAACGTATCTATTTTCTTTGAACCTCATTTTTAGGTATTTCATTTCGTATTTGATTTGGTTCGCATATATAATTGTAAATATATGTAATAATATATACAGGGGGGGTAATTCATACATCCTATATTCTATTCCCCTTGCTTTAAATAAAAATTATTGAACGAACCCCCACCAGTCAAAGAAACTACGCGTAAAATGAGGAAATGCTTAATGTATTATTGTCGTTCTATTTCAGTGATAACGTTTTTTGGTTTTTTGAAAAAGATTTTGGATCCGTTAATTTGAAATATTCTATATTGAATATTCATAATTCATTCCAATGACAATTGTTCAGTCTATCTGATAGAGGGAATTCTTTTTTTTATGATTTTATTTTTCAGTATGAAATGAAAGAAAAAGAGCCTAAATCTTCCTTTACATCAACTTTTTTTTATTCACTCCACGAAAAAAAGAAATTTATTTCTTTTTCTATCTATCTATATTTTTTTAATCACTGAGGTTTAATTCAAAGATGAATTATTTATGATGATAAATGCAATCTTTAGGAAAACTTTATTCAAATAGTGATATCCAGGTAGGTTTTTTTTCAATTCAATAACTATTTGAATTGAATGATTTCTTATGAGTATTTGATATTCGAAGAAGTCTAAGATTGTTGAATATATCCTCTCAAGTTACTTGAAGATGCAATGTAGATTCAATACAAAGAACTTTTTTCTTCCTAATATTTAGAAATTAATAAATAAAATAAAAATATTGCATTCATCCAATAAAAAGAAAATCGAGGATTAAATTGAATTCTTTCTAAGACTTCTTTAGAAACCAATGGAACGACCGAACAAATGACTATTCATGATTCCCTAATTGAATCAATTACATATCAGTTCCAAACTAGAGGAATGTTATGGTAAAACTTCGTTTGAAACGATGTGGTAGAAAGCAACGTGCGACTTGAAGGACATGATCAGTTGTGGATTCTTACACCCACCCTTTTTATTATATAGGAATGAAGGTGCTCTTGGCTCGACATCCTTTGTTCTGTTCCACTCGAAACCTCATTTTTTCTTGGGTTGTAGTGTAAACAGTATGTGATGTAGCTCGAGTAGAAAGTATTGATTCATTTCTCAGGGCAAGGATCTAGGGTTAGTGCCAATTAATAAGTTGGAACAACTTCGTAAGTGTAGTCTATTTTCGATTTCTAAATCGAAAGGATCCAATTCGAGCAAGTTTCAAATCCAAAAAAGGAAAATTTGTTGGAATTAGTGAAACTCTTTTGATCAAAAGTGTATCTTGCGGGAATCAACCGTTTATGATTCTTTGATAGAAATAAATCAGAAAAAGGGCCGTGTTGCTGCCATTTTGAAACGATTAAAAATCACCGAAGTAATGTCTAAACCCAATGATTCAAGGCAAAGATAAAATATTTTGGAACAAGGAAATATCTTTTTTTTAATTGTCTCGACAACTAGATCAAGAACAAGGAGTCCAAATATATTCTAAACGAGACAAAGAAAAAGGGGTTAGAGACCACTCAAAAAATCAAATACATAAGGGTTTTCTTTTGAGCTATTTCATATTTCCGAGTTACTCAACTTGAGTTTTGAGAATACAAATTATTTTTTTTTTTTGATAAAGAAAAAGAAGAATAAAAAAGTATTAAATAATCTTAGTCTAATTGATTTGATTTAATGCTTTTATAGATCTATTTGACATTCGAATTGTATACATAGACATATCTTCTAATTTCTCGAGCCGTACGAAGAGAAAGCTTCGTATACGTTTCTAGGGGGGGTTCTAGTTTATCTACGTCTATCCCAATGAGCCGTTTATCGAATCGTTGCAATTGATGTCCGATCCCGAAGAGAAGGAAGAGATCTTCGGAAAGTGGGTTTTTATGATCCGATAAATAATCAAACGTATTTAAATATTCCTGCTATTCTATTTTTTCTTGAAAAAGGTGCTCAACCTACAGGAACTGTTTATGATATTTTAAAGAAAGCGGGGGTTTCTTTTTAGAGAATTTCGTCTTAATTTAAAGGAAAGTCAATTAATGAAATACAAAAGAAGAGGGTGTGGGTGATTCGT
>JADGRZ010000016.1:0-54155 GCA_017140255.1 Eucalyptus paniculata subsp. matutina | reverse complement strand
TTTTATAAATGCACTTTTACCTAATCAATGATTTCACACATTTAAAAAGTTGATCCTTTCCTTCTCCGGCTTCGGCTGACCATTACATTTTAAATTTGATCAAATTTGTTTATATTTAAATGCACTCTTCCCAAAGCTTGATCTTATAAAAAACACTCTTCCCTAATCTTTGAGTTCACAATTTATAAAAGTTGATTCTCTCTCCTTCTCCCCGTTTGGCTGAGAATCACATTCTCAATTTGATCAGATTTGTGGCATGATTTTATAAATGCACTCTTCCTTAATATTTGAGTTCAAAATTTGAAAATGTTGATTCTATTTCCTTCTCCTCCATTGGCCGAGAATCACACTCTCAATTTTATTAGATTTGTGGCTTGATTTTATAAATGCACTCTTCCGTAATATTTGAGTTCAAAATTTGAAAGAGATAAATCTATTTCATACTCCTCCTTTGGCCGAGAATCACATTCTTAATTTGATCAGATTTGTGGCTTGATTTTATAAACGCACTTTTACCTAATCAATGATTTCACACATTTAAAAAGTTGATCCTTTCCTTCTCCGGCTTCGGCTGACCATTACATTTTAAATTTGATCAAATTTGTTTATTTTATTTGCACTCTTCCCAAAGCTTGATCTTATAAAAAACACTCTTCCCTAATCTTTGAGTTCACAATTTATAAAAGTTGATTCTCTCTCCTTCTCCCGTTTGGCTGAGAATCACATTCTCAATTTGATCAGATTTGTGGCATGATTTTATAAATGCACTCTTCCTTAATATTTGAGTTCAAAATTTGAAAATGTTGATTCTATTTCCTTCTCCTCCATTGGCCGAGAATCACACTCTCAATTTTATTAGATTTGTGGCTTGATTTTATAAATGCACTCTTCCGTAATATTTGAGTTCAAAATTTGAAAGAGATAAATCTATTTCATACTCCTCCTTTGGCCGAGAATCACATTCTTAATTTGATCAGATTTGTGGCTTGATTTTATAAATTTGCACTTTTACCTAATCAATGATTTCACACATTTAAAAAGTTGATCCTTTCCTTCTCCGGCTTTGGCTGAGACCATTACATTTTAAATTTGATCAAATTTGTTTATTTTATAAATGCACTCTTCCCAAAGCTTGATCTTATAAAAAACACTCTCCCTAATCTTTGAGTTCACAATTTATAAAAGTTGATTCTCTCTCCTTCTCCCCGCTCGGCTGAGAATCACATTCTCAATTTCAACAGATTTGTGCCAAGATTTTATTAATGCACTCTTCCTTAATATTTGAGTTCAAAATTTGAAAATGTTGATTCTGTTTTCTTCTCCCCCTTTGGCCGAGAATCACACTCTCAATTTTATTAGATTTGTGGCTTGATTTTATAAATGCACTCTTCCGTAATATTTGAGTTCAAAATTTGAAAGAGATAAATCTATTTCATACTCCTCCTTTGGCCGAGAATCACATTCTTAATTTGATCAGATTTGTGGCTTGATTTTATACATGCACTCATTCCGTATTTTGAGTTCAAAATTTGAAAAAGTTGATACTATTTCCTTCTTCTCCTTTGGCCGAGAATCAATTCTTAATTTGATTTTGTGGCATTTTATAAATGCATTTTACCTAATCAATGATTTCACACATTCAAAAAGTTGATCCTTTCCTTCTCCGGCTTTGGCTGACCATTACATTTTAAATTTGATCAAATTTGTGCCTTATTTTATAAATGCACTCTTCCCAAAGCTTGATCTTATAAAAAACACTCTTCCCTAATCTTTGAGTTCACAATTTGTAAAAGTTGATTCTCTCTCCTTCTCCCCGTTTGGCTGAGAATCACATTCTCAATTTGATCAGATTTGTGGCATGATTTTATAAATGCACTCTTCCTTAATATTTGAGTTCAAAATTTGAAAATGTTGATTCTATTTCCTTCTCCTCCATTTGCCGAGAATCACACTCTCAATTTTATTAGATTTGTGGCTTGATTTTATAAATGCACTCTTCCGTAATATTTGAGTTCAAAATTTGAAAGAGATAAATCTATTTCATACTCCTCCTTTGGCCGAGAATCACATTCTTAATTTGATCAGATTTGTGGCTTGATTTGATAAATGCACTTTTACCTTCTCAATGATTTCACACATTCAAAATGTTGATCCTTTCCTTTTCCAGCTTTGGCTGACCATTAAATTTTAAATTTGATCAAATTTGTGCCTTGAATTTATATTTGCACTCTTCCCCAAGCTTGATCTTATAAAAAACACTCTTCCCTAATATTTGAATTCGCAAATTGTAAAAGTTGATTCTCTCTCCTTTTCCGCGTTTGGCTGAGAATCACATTCTCAATTTGATCAGATTTGTGGCATGATTTTATAAATGCACTCTTCCTTAATATTTGAGTTCAAAATTTGAAAATGTTGATTCTATTTCCTTCTCCTCCTTTGGCCGAGAATCACACTCTCAATTTTATTAGATTTGTGGCTTGATTTTATAAATGCACTCTTCCGTAATATTTGAGTTCAAAATTTGAAAGAGATAAATCTATTTCATACTCCTCCTTTGGCCGAGAATCACATTCTTAATTTGATCAGATTTGTGGCTTGATTTTATAAATGCACTCTTCCCTAATATTTGAGTTCAAAATTTGAAAAAGTTGATACTATTTCCTTCTTCTCCTTTGGCCGAGAATCACATTCTTAATTTGATCAGATTTGTGGCTTGATTTTATAAACGCACTTTTACCTAATCAATGATTTCACAAATTCAAAAAGTTGATCCTTTCCTTCTCCGGCTTTGGCTGAGAATTACATTTTAAATTTGATCAAATTTGTGCCTTGATTTTATAAATGCACTCTTCCCAAAGCTCGATCTTATAAAAAACACTCTTCCCTAATCTTTGAATTCGCAATTTGTAAAAGTTGATTCTCTCTCCTTCTCCGCGTTTGGCTGAGAATCACATTCTCAATTTGACCAAATTTGTGGCATGATTTTATAAATGCACTCTTCCTTAATATTTGAGTTCAAAATGTGAAAATGTTGATACTATTTCCTTCTTTTCCTTTGTCGAGAGTAACTTTCTTAATTTGATAAGATTTGTGGCTTGATTTTATAAACGCCCTTTTACCTAATCAATGATTTCACAAATTCAAAAAGTTGATCCTTTCCTTCTCCGGCTTTGGCTGAGAATTACATTTTAAATTTGATCAAATTTGTGCCTAGATTTTATAAATGCACTCTTCCCAAAGCTCGATCTTATAAAAAACACTCTTCCCTAATCTTTGAATTCGCAATTTGTAAAAGTTGATTCTCTCTCCTTCTCCCCGTTTGGCTGAGAATCACATTCTCAATTTGATCAGATTTGTGGCATGATTTTATAAATGCACTCTTCCTTAATATTTGAGTTCAAAATTTGAAAATGTTGATTCTATTTCCTTCTCCTCCTTTGGCCGAGAATCACATTCTCAATTTTATTAGATTTGTGGCTTGATTTTATAAATGCACTCTTCCCTAATATTTGAGTTCAAAATTTGAAAGAGTTGATTCTATTTCATTCTCCTCCTTTGGCCGAGAATCACATTCTCAATTTGATCAGATTTGTGGCTTGATTTTATACAAGCACCATTCCCTAATATTTGAGTTCAAAATTTGAAAAAGTTGATACTATTTCCTTCTTCTCCTTTGGCCGAGAATCACATTCTTAATTTGATCAGATTTGTGGCTTGATTTTATAAATGCACTTTTACCTAATCAATGATTTCACACATTCAAAAAGTTGATCCTTTCCTTCTCCGGCTTTGGCTGAATTACATTTTAAATTTGATCAAATTTGTGCCTTGATTTTATAAATGCACTCTTCCCAAAGCTTGATCTTATAAAAAACACTCTTCCCCTAATCTTTGAGTTCGCAATTTGTAAAAGTTGATTCTCTCTCCTTCTCCCCGTTTGGATGAGAATCACATTCTCAATTTGATCAGATTTGTGGCATGATTTTATAAATGCACTCTTCCTTAATATTTGAGTTCAAAATTTGAAAATGTTGATTCTATTTCCTTCTCCTCCATTGGCCGAGAATCACATTCTCAATTTGATCAGATTTGTGGCTTGATTTTATAAATGCACTCTTCCGTAATATTTGAGTTCAAAATTTGAAAGAGATAAATCTATTTCATACTCCTCCTTTGGCCGAGAATCACATTCTTAATTTGATCAGATTTGTGGCTTGATTTTATACATGCACCATTCCCTAATATTTGAGTTCAAAATTTGAAAAAGTTGATACTATTTCCTTCTTCTCCTTTGGCCGAGAATCACATTCTTAATTTGATCAATTTGTGGCTTGATTTTATAAATGCACTTTTACCTAATCAATGATTTCACAAATTCAAAAAGTTGATCCTTTCCTTCTCCGGCTTTGGCTGAGAATTACATTTTAAATTTGATCAAATTTGTGCCTTGATTTTATAAATGCACTCTTCCCAAAGCTCGATCTTATAAAAAACACTCTTCCCTAATCTTTGAGTTCGCAATTTGTAAAAGTTGATTCTCTCTCCTTCTCCTCGTTTGGCTGAGAATCACATTCTCAATTTGATCAGATTTGTGGCATGATTTTATAAATGCACTCTTCCTTAATATTTGAGTTCAAAATTTGAAAATGTTGATTCTTTTCCCTTCTCCTCCTTTTGCCGAGAATCACATTCCGAATTTGATTACATTTATTGCTTGATTTTGTAAATGCACTCCTCCCTAATATTTCAGTTCAAAATTTGAAAGAGTTGATTCTCTTTCATTATCCTCCTTTGGCCGAGAATCACATTCTCAATTTGATCAGATTTGTGGCTTGATTTTATAGTCGCACCATTCCCTAATATTTGAGTTCAAAATTTGAAAAAGTTGATACTATTTCCTTGTTCTCCTTTGGCCAAGAATCACATTCTTAATTTGATCAGATTTGTGGCTTGATTTTATAAATGCACTTTTACCTAATCAATGATTTCACACATTCAAAAAGTTGATCCTTTCCTTCTCCGGCTTTGGCTGAGAATTACATTTTAAATTTGATCAAATTTGTGCCTTGATTTTATAAATGCACTCTTCCCAAAGCTTGATCTTATAAAAAACACTCTTCCCTAATCTTTGAGTTCGTAATTTGTAAAAGTTGATTCTCTCTCCTTCTCCCCGTTTGGCTGAGAATCACATTCTCAATTTGATCAGATTTGTGGCATGATTTTATAAATGCACTCTTCCTTAATATTTGAGTTCAAAATTTGAAAATGTTGATTCTATTTCCTTCTCCTCCTTTGGCCGAGAATCACATTCTCAATTTTATTAGATTTGTGGCTTGATTTTATAAATGCACTCTTCCGTAATATTTGAGTTCAAAATTTCAAAGAGTTAAATCTATTTCATACTCCTCCTTTGGCCGAGAATTACATTCTTAATTTGATCAGATTTGTGGCTTGATTTTATACAGGCACCATTCCCTAATATTTGAGTTCAAAATTTGAAAAAGTTGATACTATTTCCTTCTTCTCCTTTGCCGAGAATCACATTCTTAATTTGATCAGATTTGTGGCTTGATTTTATAAATGCACTTTTACCTAATCAATGATTTCACACATTCAAAAAGTTGATCCTTTCCTTCTCCGGCTTTGGCTGAGAATTACATTTTAAATTTGATCAAATTTGTGCCTTGATTTTATAAATGCACTCTTCCCAAAGCTTGATCTTATAAAAAACACTCTTCCCTAATCTTTGAGTTCGCAATTTGTAAAAGTTGATTCTCTCTCCTTCTCCCCGTTTGGCTGAGAATCACATTCTCAATTTGATCAGATTTGTGGCATGATTTTATAAATGCACTCTTCCTTAATATTTGAGTTCAAAATTTGAAAATGTTGATTCTATTTCCTTCTCCTCCTTTGGCCGAGAATCACATTCTCAATTTTATTAGATTTGTGGCTTGATTTTATAAATGCACTCTTCCCTAATATTTGAGTTCAAAATTTGAAAGAGATAAATCTATTTCATTCTCCTCCTTTGGCCGAGAATCACATTCTTAATTTGATCAGATTTGTGGCTTGATTTTATACATGCACCATTCCCTAATATTTGAGTTCAAAATTTGAAAAAGTTGATACTATTTCCTTCTTCTCCTTTGGCCGAGAATCACATTCTTAATTTGATCAATTTGTGGCTTGATTTTATAAATGCACTTTTACCTAATCAATGATTTCACAAATTCAAAAAGTTGATCCTTTCCTTCTCCGGCTTTGGCTGAGAATTACATTTTAAATTTGATCAAATTTGTGCCTTGATTTTATAAATGCACTCTTCCCAAAGCTTGATCTTATAAAAAACACTCTTCCCTAATCTTTGAGTTCGTAATTTGTAAAAGTTGATTCTCTCTCCTTCTCCCCGTTTGGCTGAGAATCACATTCTCAATTTGATCAGATTTGTGGCATGATTTTATAAATGCACTCTTCCTTAATATTTGAGTTCAAAATTTGAAAATGTTGATTCTATTTCCTTCTCCTCCTTTGCCGAGAATCACATTCTCAATTTTATTAGATTTGTGGCTTGATTTTATAAATGCACTCTTCCCAATATTTGAGTTCAAAATTTGAAAGAGATAAATCTATTTCATACTCCTCCTTTGGCCGAGAATCACATTCTTAATTTGATCAGATTTGTGGCTTGATTTTATACATGCACCATTCCCTAATATTTGAGTTCAAAATTTGAAAAAGTTGATACTATTTCCTTCTTCTCCTTTGGCCGAGAATCACATTCTTAATTTGATCAGATTTGTGGCTTGATTTTATAAATGCACTTTTACCTAATCAATGATTTCACACATTCAAAAAGTTGATCCTTTCCTTCTCCGGCTTTGGCTGAGAATTACATTTTAAATTTGATCAAATTTGTGCCTTGATTTTATAAATGCACTCTTCCCAAAGCTTGATCTTATAAAAAACACTCTTCCCTAATCTTTGAGTTCGTAATTTGTAAAAGTTGATTCTCTCTCCTTCTCCCCGTTTGGCTGAGAATCACATTCTCAATTTGATCAGATTTGTGGCATGATTTTATAAATGCACTCTTCCTTAATATTTGAGTTCAAAATTTGAAAATGTTGATTCTATTTCCTTCTCCTCCTTTTGGCCGAGAATCACATTCTCAATTTTATTAGATTTGTGGCTTGATTTTATAAATGCACTCTTCCGTAATATTTGAGTTCAAAATTTGAAAGAGATAAATCTATTTCATACTCCTCCTTTGGCCGGCCGAATCACATTCTTAATTTGATCAGATTTGTGGCTTGATTTTATACATAACATGCACCATTCCCTAATATTTGAGTTCAAAATTTGAAAAAGTTGATACTATTTCCTTCTTCTCCTTTGGCCGAGAATCACATTCTTAATTTGATCAGATTTGTGGCTTGATTTTATAAATGCACTTTTACCTAATCAATGATTTCACAAATTCAAAAAGTTGATCCTTTCCTTCTCCGGCTTTGGCTGAGAATTACATTTTAAATTTGATCAAATTTGTGCCTTGATTTTATAAATGCACTCTTCCCAAAGCTTGATCTTATAAAAAACACTCTTCCCTAATCTTTGAGTTCGTAATTTGTAAAAGTTGATTCTCTCTCCTTCTCCCCGTTTGGCTGAGAATCACATTCTCAATTTGATCAGATTTGTGGCATGATTTTATAAATGCACTCTTCCTTAATATTTGAGTTCAAAATTTGAAAATGTTGATTCTATTTCCTTCTCCTCCTTTGGCCGAGAATCACATTCTCAATTTTATTAGATTTGTGGCTTGATTTTATAAATGCACTCTTCCGTAATATTTGAGTTCAAAATTTGAAAGAGATAAATCTATTTCATACTCCTCCTTTGGCCGAGAATCACATTCTTAATTTGATCAGATTTGTGGCTTGATTTTATACATGCACCATTCCCTAATATTTGAGTTCAAAATTTGAAAAAGTTGATACTATTTCCTTCTTCTCCTTTGGCCGAGAATCACATTCTTAATTTGATCAGATTTGTGGCTTGATTTTATAAATGCACTTTTACCTAATCAATGATTTCACAAATTCAAAAAAAGTTGATCCTTTCCTTCTCCGGCTTTGGCTGAGAATTACATTTTAAATTTGATCAAATTTGTGCCTTGATTTTATAAATGCACTCTTCCCAAAGCTTGATCTTATAAAAAACACTCTTCCCTAATCTTTGAGTTCGCAATTTGTAAAAGTTGATTCTCTCTCCTTCTCCCCGTTTGGCTGAGAATCACATTCTCAATTTGATCAGATTTGTGGCATGATTTTATAAATGCACTCTTCCTTAATATTTGAGTTCAAAATTTGAAAATGTTGATTCTATTTCCTTCTCCTCCTTTGGCCGAGAATCACATTCTCAATTTTATTAGATTTGTGGCTTGATTTTATAAATGCACTCTTCCCTAATATTTGAGTTCAAAATTTGAAAGAGATAAATCTATTTCATACTCCTCCTTTGGCCGAGAATCACATTCTTAATTTGATCAGATTTGTGGCTTGATTTTATACATGCACCATTCCCTAATATTTGAGTTCAAAATTTGAAAAAGTTGATACTATTTCCTTCTTCTCCTTTGGCCGAGAATCACATTCTTAATTTGATCAGATTTGTGGCTTGATTTTATAAATGCACTTTTACCTAATCAATGATTTCACAAATTCAAAAAGTTGATCCTTTCCTTCTCCGGCTTTGGCTGAGAATTACATTTTAAATTTGATCAAATTTGTGCCTTGATTTTATAAATGCACTCTTCCCAAAGCTTGATCTTATAAAAAACACTCTTCCCTAATCTTTGAGTTCGCAATTTGTAAAAGTTGATTCTCTCTCCTTCTCCCCGTTTGGCTGAGAATCACATTCTCAATTTGATCAGATTTGTGGCATGATTTTATAAATGCACTCTTCCTTAATATTTGAGTTCAAAATTTGAAAATGTTGATTCTATTTTCCTTCTCCTCCTTTGGCCGAGAATCACACTCTCAATTTTATTAGATTTGTGGCTTGATTTTATAAATGCACTCTTCCGTAATATTTGAGTTCAAAATTTGAAAGAGATAAATCTATTTCATACTCCTCCTTTGGCCGAGAATCACATTCTTAATTTGATCAGATTTGTGGCTTGATTTTATAAATGCACCACCATTCCGTAATATTTGAGTTCAAAATTTGAAAAAGTTGATACTATTTTCCTTCTTCTCCTTTGGCCGAGAATCACATTCTTCAAAAATCAGATTTTTGTGGCTTGATTTTATAAATGCACTTTTACCTAATCAATGATTTCACAAATTCAAAAAGTTGATCCTTTCCTTCTCCGGCTTTGGCTGAGAATTACATTTTAAATTTGATCAAATTTGTGCCTTGATTTTATAAATGCACTCTTCCCAAAGCTTGATCTTATAAAAAACACTCTTCCCTAATCTTTGAGTTCGCAATTTGTAAAAGTTGATTCTCTCTCCTTCTCCCCGTTTGGCTGAGAATCACATTCTCAATTTGATCAGATTTGTGGCATGATTTTATAAATGCACTCTTCCTTAATATTTGAGTTCAAAATTTGAAAATGTTGATTCTTCCTCCTTTGGCCGAAATCACATTCTCAATTTTATTAGATTTGTGGCTTGATTTTATAAATTTTCCGTAATATTTGAGTTCAAATATTTCAGTTGAAAATTTGAAAGAGTTGATTCTATTTCATTCTCCTCCTTTGGCCGAGAATCACATTCTCAATTTGATCAGATTTGTGGCTTGATTTTATACACGCACCATTCCCTAATATTTGAGTTCAAAATTTGAAAAAGTTGATACTATTTCCTTCTTCTCCTTTGGCCGAGAATCACATTCTTAATTTGATCAGATTTGTGGCTTGATTTTATAAATGCACTTTTACCTAATCAATGATTTCACAAATTCAAAAAGTTGATCCTTTCCTTCTCCGGCTTTGGCTGAGAATTACATTTTAAATTTGATCAAATTTGTGCCTTGATTTTATAAATGCACTCTTCCCAAAGCTTGATCTTATAAAAAACACTCGTCCCTAATCTTTGAGTTCGCAATTTGTAAAAGTTGATTCTCTCTCCTTCTGCCATTTGGCTGAGGATCACATTCTCAATTTGATAAGATTTGTGGCATGATTTTATAAATGCACTCTTCCTTAATATTTGAGTTCAAAATTTGAAAATGTTGATTCTATTTCCTTCTCCTCCTTTTTGGCCGAGAATCACATTCTCAATTTTATTAGATTTGTGGCTTGATTTTATAAATGCACTCTTCCCTAATATTTGAGTTCAAAATTTGAAAGAGATAAATCTATTTCATACTCCTCCTTTGGCCGAGAATCACATTCTTAATTTGATCAGATTTGTCTTGATTTTATACACGCACCATTCCCTAATATTTGAGTTCAAAATTTGAAAAAGTTGATACTATTTCCTTCTTCTCCTTTGGCCAAGAATCACATTCTTAATTTGATCAGATTTGTGGCTTGATTTTATAAATGCACTTTTACCTAATCAATGATTTCACAATTCAAAAAGTTGATCCTTTCCTTCTCCGGCTTTGGCTGAGAATTACATTTTAAATTTGATCAAATTTGTGCCTTGATTTTATAAATGCACTCTTCCCAAAGCTCGATCTTATAAAAAACACTCTTCCCTAATCTTTGAATTCGCAATTTGTAAAAGTTGATTCTCTCTCCTTCTCCGCGTTTGGCTGAGAATCACATTCTCAATTTGATCAGATTTGTGGCATGATTTTATAAATGCACTCTTCCTTAATATTTGAGTTCAAAATTTGAAAATGTTGATTCTATTTCCTTCTCCTCCTTTGGCCGAGAATCACATTCTCAATTTGATTAGATTTGTGGCTTGATTTTATAAATGCACTCTTCCGTAATATTTGAGTTCAAAATTTGAAAGAGATAAATCTATTTCATACTCCTCCTTTGGCCGAGAATCACATTCTTAATTTGATCAGATTTGTGGCTTGATTTTATACATGCACCATTCCGTAATATTTGAGTTCAAAATTTGAAAAAGTTGATACTATTTCCTTCTTCTCCTTTGGCCGAGAATCACATTCTTAATTTGATCAGATTTGTGGCTTGATTTTATAAATGCACTTTTACCTAATCAATGATTTCACACATTCAAAAAGTTGATCCTTTCCTTCTCCGGCTTTGGCTGAGAATTACATTTTAAATTTGATCAAATTTGTGCCTTGATTTTATAAATGCACTCTTCCCAAAGCTTGATCTTATAAAAAACACTCTTCCCTAATCTTTGAGTTCGCAATTTGTAAAAGTTGATTCTCTCTCCTTCTCCCCGTTTGGCTGAGAATCACATTCTCAATTTGATCAGATTTGTGGCATGATTTTATAAATGCACTCTTCCTTAATATTTGAGTTCAAAATTTGAAAATGTTGATTCTATTTCCTTCTCCTCCTTTGGCCGAGAATCACATTCTCAATTTTATTAGATTTGTGGCTTGATTTTATAAATGCACTCTTCCGTAATATTTGAGTTCAAAATTTGAAAGAGATAAATCTATTTCATACTCCTCCTTTGGCCGAGAATCACATTCTTAATTTGATCAGATTAGTGGCTTGATTTTATACATGCACCATTCCGTAATATTTGAGTTCAAAATTTGAAAAAGTTGATACTATTTCCTTCTTCTCCTTTGGCCGAGAATCACATTCTTCAATTGATCAGATTTGTGGCTTGATTTTATAAATGCACTTTTACCTAATCAATGATTTCACAAATTCAAAAAGTTGATCCTTTCCTTCTCCGACTTTGGCTGAGAATTACATTTTAAATTTGATCAAATTTGTGCCTAGATTTTATAAATGCACTCTTCCCAAAGCTTGATCTTATAAAAAACACTCTTCCCTAATCTTTGAGTTCGCAATTTGTAAAAGTTGATTCTCTCTCCTTCTCCCCGTTTGGCTGAGAATCACATTCTCAATTTGATCAGATTTGTGGCATGATTTTATAAATGCACTCTTCCTTAATATTTGAGTTCAAAATTTGAAAATGTTGATTCTATTTCCTTCTCCTCCTTTGGCCGAGAATCACATTCTCAATTTTATTAGATTTGTGGCTTGATTTTATAAATGCACTCTTCCCTAATATTTGAGTTCAAAATTTGAAAGAGATAAATCTATTTCATACTCCTCCTTTGGCCGAGAATCACATTCTTAATTTGATCAGATTTGTGGCTTGATTTTATACATGCACCATTCCCTAATATTTGAGTTCAAAATTTGAAAAAGTTGATACTATTTCCTTCTTCTCCTTTGGCCGAGAATCACATTCTTAATTTGATCAGATTTGTGGCTTGATTTTATAAATGCACTTTTACCTAATCAATGATTTCACAAATTCAAAAAGTTGATCCTTTCCTTCTCCGGCTTTGGCTGAGAATTACATTTTAAATTTGATCAAATTTGTGCCTTGATTTTATAAATGCACTCTTCCCCAATATTTGAGTTCAAAATTTGAAAGAGGTACTTCTATTTCATTCCACTCCTTGGCCGAAAATCACATTCTCAATTTGATCAGATTGGTGGCTTGAGTTTATACATGCACCATTCCGTAATATTTGAGTTCAAAATTTTGAAAAAGTTGATACTATTTCCTTCTTGTCCTTTGGCCGGGGATCACATTGTTAATTTGATCAGATTTGTGGCTTGATTTTATAAACCCACTTTTACCTAATCAATGATTTCACACATTGAAAAAGTTGATCCTTTCCTTCTCTGGCTTTAGCTGAAAATTGCATTTTAAATTTGATCAAATTTGTGCCTTGATTTTATAGATGCACTCTTCCCAAAGCTTGATCTTATAAAAAACACTCTTCCCTAATCTTTGAGTTCGCAATTTGTAAAAGTTGATTCTCTCTCCTTCTCCCCGTTTGGCTGAGAATCACATTCTCAATTTGATCAGATTTGTGGCATGATTTTATAAATGCACTCTTCCTTAATATTTGAGTTCAAAATTAGAAAATGTTGATTCTCTTTCCTTCTCCTCCTTTGGCCGAGAATCACATTCTCAATTCAATCAGATTTGTGGCTTGATTTTATAAATGCACTCTTCCCCAATATTTGAGTTCAAAATTTGAAAGAGGTACTTCTATTTCATTCCACTCCTTGGCCGAAAATCACATTCTCAATTTGATCAGATTTGTGGCTTGAGTTTATACATGCACCATTCCGTAATATTTGAGTTCAAAATTTTGAAAAAGTTGATACTATTTCCTTCTTGTCCTTTGGCCGAGGATCACATTCTTAATTTGATCAGATTTGTGGCTTGATTTTATAAACCCACTTTTACCTAATCAATGATTTCACACATTGAAAAAGTTGATCCTTTCCTTCTCTGGCTTTGGCTGAAAATTACATTTTAAATTTGATCAAATTTGTGCCTTGATTTTATAGATGCACTCTTCCCAAAGCTTGATCTTATAAAAA
This sequence comes from Eucalyptus paniculata subsp. matutina, assembly GCA_017140255.1. Taxonomy (NCBI): domain Eukaryota; kingdom Viridiplantae; phylum Streptophyta; class Magnoliopsida; order Myrtales; family Myrtaceae; genus Eucalyptus; species Eucalyptus paniculata. Next base: position 40,636 of record JADGRZ010000016.1, on the reverse strand, counting down.
ACACTCTTCCCTAATCTTTGAGTTCGCAATTTGTAAAAGTTGATTCTCTCTCCTTCTCCCCGTTTGGCTGAGAATCACATTCTCAATTTGATCAGATTTGTGGCATGATTTTATAAATGCACTCTTCCTTAATATTTGAGTTCAAAATTTGAAAATGTTGATTCTATTTCCTTCTCCTCCTTTGCCGAGAATCACATTCTCAATTTTATTAGATTTGTGGCTTGATTTTATAATGCACTCTTCCGTAATATTTGAGTTCAAAATTTGAAAGAGATAAATCTATTTCATACTCCTCCTTTGGCCGAGAATCACATTCTTAATTTGATCAGATTTGTGGCTTGATTTTATACAAGCACCATTCCCTAATATTTGAGTTCAAAATTTGAAAAAGTTGATACTATTTCCTTCTTCTCCTTTGCCGAGAATCACATTCTTAAATTGATCATATTTGTGGCTTGATTTTATAAATGCACTTTTACCTAATCAATGATTTCACAAATTCAAAAAGTTGATCCTTTCCTTCTCCGGCTTTGGCTGAGAATTACATTTTAAATTTGATCAAATTTGTGCCTTGATTTTATAAATGCACTCTTCCCAAAGCTCGATCTTATAAAAAACACTCTTCCCTAATCTTTGAATTCGCAATTTGTAAAAGTTGATTCTCTCTCCTTCTCCGCGTTTGGCTGAGAATCACATTCTCAATTTGATCAGATTTGTGGCATGATTTTATAAATGCACTCTTCCTTAATATTTGAGTTCAAAATTTGAAAATGTTGATTCTTTTTTCCTTCTCCTCCTTTGGCCGAGAATCACATTCTCAATTTTATTAGATTTGTGGCTTGATTTTATAAATGCACTCTTCCGTAATATTTGAGTTCAAAATTTGAAAGAGATAAATCTATTTCATTCTCCTCCTTTGGCCGAGAATCACATTCTTAATTTGATCAGATTTGTGGCTTGATTTTATACATGCACCATTCCCTAATATTTGAGTTCAAAATTTGAAAAAGTTGATACTATTTCCTTCTTCTCCTTTGGCTGAGAATCACATTCTTAATTTGATCAGATTTGTGGCTTGATTTTATAAATGCACTTTTACCTAATCAATGATTTCACAAATTCAAAAAGTTGATCCTTTCCTTCTCCGGCTTTGGCTGAGAATTACATTTTAAATTTGATCAAATTTGTGCCTTGATTTTATAAATGCACTCTTCCCAAAGCTCGATCTTATAAAAAACACTCTTCCCTAATCTTTGAGTTCGTAATTTGTAAAAGTTGATTCTCTCTCCTTCTCCCCGTTTGGCTGAGAATCACATTCTCAATTTGATCAGATTTGTGGCATGATTTTATAAATGCACTCTTCCTTAATATTTGAGTTCAAAATTTGAAAATGTTGATTCTATTTCCTTCTCCTCCTTTGGCCGAGAATCACATTCTCAATTTTATTAGATTTGTGGCTTGATTTTATAAATGCACTCTTCCGTAATATTTGAGTTCAAAATTTGAAAGAGATAAATCTATTTCATACTCCTCCTTTGGCCGAGAATCACATTCTTAATTTGATCAGATTTGTGGCTTGATTTTATACATGCACCATTCCGAATATTTGAGTTCAAAATTTGAAAAAGTTGATACTATTTCCTTCTTCTCCTTTGGCCGAGAATCACATTCTTAATTTGATCAGATTTGTGGCTTGATTTTATAAATGCACTTTTACCTAATCAATGATTTCACACATTCAAAAAGTTGATCCTTTCCTTCTCCGGCTTTGGCTGAGAATTACATTTTAAATTTGATCAAATTTGTGCCTTGATTTTATAAATGCACTCTTCCCAAAGCTTGATCTTATAAAAAACACTCTTCCCTAATCTTTGAGTTCGCAATTTGTAAAAGTTGATTCTCTCTCCTTCTCCCCGTTTGGCTGAGAATCACATTCTCAATTTGATCAGATTTGTGGCATGATTTTATAAATGCACTCTTCCTTAATATTTGAGTTCAAAATTTGAAAATGTTGATTCTATTTTCTTCTCCTCCTTTTGGCCGAGAATCACATTCTCAATTTTATTAGATTTGTGGCTTGATTTTATAAATGCACTCTTCCCCTAATATTTGAGTTCAAAATTTGAAAGAGATAAATCTATTTCATACTCCTCCTTTGGCCGAGAATCACATTCTTAATTTGATCAGATTTGTGGCTTGATTTTATACATGCACCATTCCCTAATATTTGAGTTCAAAATTTGAAAAAGTTGATACTATTTCCTTCTTCTCCTTTGGCCGAGAATCACATTCTTAATTTGATCAGATTTGTGGCTTGATTTTATAAATGCACTTTTACCTAATCAATGATTTCACACATTCAAAAAGTTGATCCTTTCCTTCTCCGGCTTTGGCTGAGAATTACATTTTAAATTTGATCAAATTTGTGCCTTGATTTTATAAATGCACTCTTCCCAAAGCTCAATCTTATAAAAAAACACTCTTCCCTAATCTTTGAGTTCGTAATTTGTAAAAGTTGATTCTCTCTCCTTCTCCCCGTTTGGCTGAGAATCACATTCTCAATTTGATCAGATTTGTGGCATGATTTTATAAATGCACTCTTCCTTAATATTTGAGTTCAAAATTTGAAAAATGTTGATTCTATTTCCTTCTCCTCCATTGGCCGAGAATCACACTCTCAATTTTATTAGATTTGTGGCTTGATTTTATAAATGCACTCTTCCCTAATATTTGAGTTCAAATTTGAAAGAGATAAATCTATTTCATTCTCCTCCTTTGGCCGAGAATCACATTCTCAATTTGATCAGATTTGTGGCTTGATTTTATACATGCACCATTCCCTAATATTTGAGTTCAAAATTTGAAAAAGTTGATACTATTTCCTTCTTCTCCTTTGGCCGAGAATCACATTCTTAATTTGATCAGATTTGTGGCTTGATTTTATAAACGCACTTTTACCTAATCAATGATTTCACAAATTCAAAAAGTTGATCCTTTCCTTCTCCGGCTTTGGCTGAGAATTACATTTTAAATTTGATCAAATTTGTGCCTTGATTTTATAAATGCACTCTTCCCAAAGCTTGATCTTATAAAAAACACTCTTCCCTAATCTTTGAGTTCGTAATTTGTAAAAGTTGATTCTCTCTCCTTCTCCCCCGTTTGGCTGAGAATCACATTCTCAATTTGATCAGATTTGTGGCATGATTTTATAAATGCACTCTTCCTTAATATTTGAGTTCAAAATTTGAAAATGTTGATTCTATTTCCTTCTCCTCCTTTGGCCGAGAATCACATTCTCAATTTTATTAGATTTGTGGCTTGATTTTATAAATGCACTCTTCCGTAATATTTGAGTTCAAAATTTGAAAGAGATAAATCTATTTCATACTCCTCCTTTGGCCGAGAATCACATTCTTAATTTGATCAGATTTGTGGCTTGATTTTATACAATGCACCATTCCTAATATTTGAGTTCAAAATTTGAAAAAGTTGATACTATTTCCTTCTTCTCCTTTGGCCGAGAATCACATTCTTAATTTGATCAGATTTGTGGCTTGATTTTATAAATGCACTTTTACCTAATCAATGATTTCACAAATTCAAAAAGTTGATCCTTTCCTTCTCCGGCTTTGGCTGAGAATTACATTTTAAATTTGATCAAATTTGTGCCTTGATTTTATAAATGCACTCTTCCCAAAGCTTGATCTTATAAAAAACACTCTTCCCTAATCTTTGAGTTCGTAATTTGTAAAAGTTGATTCTCTCTCCTTCTCCCGTTTGGCTGAGAATCACATTCTCAATTTGATCAGATTTGTGGCATGATTTTATAAATGCACTCTTCCTTAATATTTGAGTTCAAAATTTGAAAATGTTGATTCTATTTCCTTCTCCTCCTTTGGCCGAGAATCACACTCTCAATTTTATTAGATTTGTGGCTTGATTTTATAAATGCACTCTTCCCTAATATTTGAGTTCAAAATTTGAAAGAGATAAATCTATTTCATACTCCTCCTTTGGCCGAGAATCACATTCTTAATTTGATCAGATTTGTGGCTTGATTTTATACATGCACCATTCCCTAATATTTGAGTTCAAAATTTGAAAAAGTTGATACTATTTCCTTCTTCTCCTTTGGCCGAGAATCACATTCTTAATTTGATCAATTTGTGGCTTGATTTTATAAATGCACTTTTACCTAATCAATGATTTCACAAATTCAAAAAGTTGATCCTTTCCTTCTCCGGCTTTGGCTGAGAATTACATTTTAAATTTGATCAAATTTGTGCCTTGATTTTATAAATGCACTCTTCCCAAAGCTTGATCTTATAAAAAACACTCTTCCCTAATCTTTGAGTTCGTAATTTGTAAAAGTTGATTCTCTCTCCTTCTCCCCGTTTGGCTGAGAATCACATTCTCAATTTGATCAGATTTGTGGCATGATTTTATAAATGCACTCTTCCTTAATATTTGAGTTCAAAATTTGAAAATGTTGATTCTATTTCCTTCTCCTCCTTTGGCCGAGAATCACATTCTCAATTTTATTAGATTTGTGGCTTGATTTTATAAATGCACTCTTCCGTAATATTTGAGTTCAAAATTTGAAAGAGATAAATCTATTTCATACTCCTCCTTTGGCCGAGAATTACATTCTTAATTTGATCAGATTTGTGGCTTGATTTTATACAGGCACCATTCCCTAATATTTGAGTTCAAAATTTGAAAAAGTTGATACTATTTCCTTCTTCTCCTTTGGCCGAGAATCACATTCTTAATTTGATCAGATTTGTGGCTTGATTTTATAAATGCACTTTTACCTAATCAATGATTTCACAAATTCAAAAAGTTGATCCTTTCCTTCTCCGGCTTTGGCTGAGAATTACATTTTAAATTTGATCAAATTTGTGCCTTGATTTTATAAATGCACTCTTCCCAAAGCTCGATCTTATAAAAAACACTCTTCCCTAATCTTTGAGTTCGTAATTTGTAAAAGTTGATTCTCTCTCCTTCTCCCCGTTTGGCTGAGAATCACATTCTCAATTTGATCAGATTTGTGGCATGATTTTATAAATGCACTCTTCCTTAATATTTGAGTTCAAAATTTGAAAATGTTGATACTATTTCCTTCTTTTCCTTTGTCGAGAGTCACATTCTTAATTTGATAAGATTTGTGGCTTGATTTTATAAATGCACTCTTCCGTAATATTTGAGTTCAAAATTTGAAAGAGATAAATCTATTTCATACTCCTCCTTTGGCCGAGAATCACATTCTTAATTTGATCAGATTAGTGGCTTGATTTTATACATGCACCATTCCGTAATATTTGAGTTCAAAATTTGAAAAAGTTGATACTATTTCCTTCTTCTCCTTTGGCCGAGAATCACATTCTTAATTTGATCAGATTTGTGGCTTGATTTTATAAATGCACTTTTACCTAATCAATGATTTCACACATTCAAAAAGTTGATCCTTTCCTTCTCCGGCTTTGGCTGAGAATTACATTTTAAATTTGATCAAATTTGTGCCTTGATTTTATAAATGCACTCTTCCCAAAGCTTGATCTTATAAAAAACACTCTTCCCTAATCTTTGAGTTCGCAATTTGTAAAAGTTGATTCTCTCTCCTTCTCCCCGTTTGGCTGAGAATCACATTCTCAATTTGATCAGATTTGTGGCATGATTTTATAAATGCACTCTTCCTTAATATTTGAGTTCAAAATTTGAAAAAGTTGATCCTTTCCTTCTCCTCCTTTGGCCGAGAATCACATTCTCAATTTTATTAGATTTGTGGCTTGATTTTATAAATGCACTCTTCCGTAATATTTGAGTTCAAAATTTGAAAGAGATAAATCTATTTCATACTCCTCCTTTGGCCGAGAATTACATTCTTAATTTGATCAGATTTGTGGCTTGATTTTATACAGGCACCATTCCCTAATATTTGAGTTCAAAATTTGAAAAAGTTGATACTATTTCCTTCTTTTCCTTTGGCCGAGAATCACATTCTTAATTTGATCAGATTTGTGGCTTGATTTTATAAATGCACTTTTACCTAATCAATGATTTCACAAATTCAAAAAGTTGATCCTTTCCTTCTCCGGCTTTGGCTGAGAATTACATTTTAAATTTGATCAAATTTGTGCCTAGATTTTATAAATGCACTCTTCCCAAAGCTCGATCTTATAAAAAACACTCTTCCCTAATCTTTGAGTTCGTAATTTGTAAAAGTTGATTCTCTCTCCTTCTCCCCGTTTGGCTGAGAATCACATTCTCAATTTGATCAGATTTGTGGCATGATTTTATAAATGCACTCTTCCTTAATATTTGAGTTCAAAATTTGAAAATGTTGATTCTATTTCCTTCTCCTCCTTTGGCCGAGAATCACATTCTCAATTTTATTAGATTTGTGGCTTGATTTTATAAATGCACTCTTCCGTAATATTTGAGTTCAAAATTTGAAAGAGATAAATCTATTTCATACTCCTCCTTTGGCCGAGAATCACATTCTTAATTTGATCAGATTTGTGGCTTGATTTTATAATGCACCATTCCCTAATATTTGAGTTCAAAATTTGAAAAAGTTGATACTATTTCCTTCTTCTCCTTTGGCCGAGAATCACATTCTTAATTTGATCAGATTTGTGGCTTGATTTTATAAACGCACTTTTACCTAATCAATGATTTCACAAATTCAAAAAGTTGATCCTTTCCTTCTCCGGCTTTGGCTGAGAATTACATTTTAAATTTGATCAAATTTGTGCCTTGATTTTATAAATGCACTCTTCCCAAAGCTTGATCTTATAAAAAACACTCTTCCCTAATCTTTGAGTTCGCAATTTGTAAAAGTTGATTCTCTCTCCTTCTCCCCGTTTGGCTGAGAATCACATTCTCAATTTGATCAGATTTGTGGCATGATTTTATAAATGCACTCTTCCTTAATATTTGAGTTCAAAATTTGAAAATGTTGATTCTATTTCCTTCTCCTCCTTTGGCCGAGAATCACATTCTCAATTTTATTAGATTTGTGGCTTGATTTTATAAATGCACTCTTCCGTAATATTTGAGTTCAAAATTTGAAAGAGATAAATCTATTTCATACTCCTCCTTTGGCCGAGAATCACATTCTTAATTTGATCAGATTTGTGGCTTGATTTTATACATGCACCATTCCCTAATATTTGAGTTCAAAATTTGAAAAAGTTGATACTATTTCCTTCTTCTCCTTTGGCCGAGAATCACATTCTTAATTTGATCAGATTTGTGGCTTGATTTTATAAATGCACTTTTACCTAATCAATGATTTCACACATTCAAAAAGTTGATCCTTTCCTTCTCCGGCTTTGGCTGAGAATTACATTTTAAATTTGATCAAATTTGTGCCTTGATTTTATAAATGCACTCTTCCCAAAGCTTGATCTTATAAAAAACACTCTTCCCTAATCTTTGAGTTCGTAATTTGTAAAAGTTGATTCTCTCTCCTTCTCCCCGTTTGGCTGAGAATCACATTCTCAATTTGATCAGATTTGTGGCATGATTTTATAAATGCACTCTTCCTTAATATTTGAGTTCAAAATTTGAAAATGTTGATTCTATTTCCTTCTCCTCCTTTGGCCGAGAATCACATTCTCAATTTTATTAGATTTGTGGCTTGATTTTATAAATGCACTCTTCCGTAATATTTGAGTTCAAAATTTGAAAGAGATAAATCTATTTCATACTCCTCCTTTGGCCGAGAATCACATTCTTAATTTGATCAGATTTGTGGCTTGATTTTATACATGCACCATTCCCTAATATTTGAGTTCAAAATTTGAAAAAGTTGATACTATTTCCTTCTTCTCCTTTGGCCGAGAATCACATTCTTAATTTGATCAGATTTGTGGCTTGATTTTATAAATGCACTTTTACCTAATCAATGATTTCACACATTCAAAAAGTTGATCCTTTCCTTCTCCGGCTTTGGCTGAGAATTACATTTTAAATTTGATCAAATTTGTGCCTTGATTTTATAAATGCACTCTTCCCAAAGCTTGATCTTATAAAAAACACTCTTCCCTAATCTTTGAGTTCGCAATTTGTAAAAGTTGATTCTCTCTCCTTCTCCCCGTTTGGCTGAGAATCACATTCTCAATTTCAACAGATTTGTGACATGATTTTATAAATGCACTCTTCCTTAATATTTGAGTTCAAAATTTGAAAATGTAGACTCTATTTTCTTCTCCTCCTTGGGCAAGAATCACACTCTCAATTTTATTAGATTTGTGTCTTGATTTTATAAATGCACTTTTCCGTAATATTTGAGTTCAAAATTTGAAAGAGATAAATCTATTTCATACTCCTCCTTTGGCCGAGAATCACATTCTTAATTTGATTAGATTAGTGGCTTGATTTTATACATGCACCATTCCGTAATATTTGAGTTCAAAATTTGAAAAAGTTGATACTATTTCCTTCTTCTCCTTTGGCCGAGAATCACATTCTTAATTTGATCAGATTTGTGGCTTGATTTTATAAACGCACTTTTACCTAATCAATGATTTCACAAATTCAAAAAGTTGATCCTTTCCTTCTCCGGCTTTGGCTGAGAATTACATTTTAAATTTGATCAAATTTGTGCCTAGATTTTATAAATGCACTCTTCCCAAAGCTCGATCTTATAAAAAACACTCTTCCCTAATCTTTGAGTTCGTAATTTGTAAAAGTTGATTCTCTCTCCTTCTCCCCGTTTGGCTGAGAATCACATTCTCAATTTGATCAGATTTGTGGCATGATTTTATAAATGCACTCTTCCTTAATATTTGAGTTCAAAATTTGAAAATGTTGATTCTATTTCCTTCTCCTCCTTTGGCCGAGAATCACATTCTCAATTTTATTAGATTTGTGGCTTGATTTTATAAATGCACTCTTCCGTAATATTTGAGTTCAAAATTTGAAAGAGATAAATCTATTTCATACTCCTCCTTTGGCCGAGAATCACATTCTTAATTTGATCAGATTTGTGGCTTGATTTTATACATGCACCATTCCCTAATATTTGAGTTCAAAATTTGAAAAAGTTGATACTATTTCCTTCTTCTCCTTTGGCCGAGAATCACATTCTTAATTTGATCAGATTTGTGGCTTGATTTTATAAATGCACTTTTACCTAATCAATGATTTCACAAATTCAAAAAGTTGATCCTTTCCTTCTCCGACTTTGGCTGAGAATTACATTTTAAATTTGATCAAATTTGTGCCTAGATTTTATAAATGCACTCTTCCCAAAGCTCGATCTTATAAAAAACGCTCTTCCCCAATCTTTGAGTTCGTAATTTGTAAAAGTTGATTCTCTCTCCATCTCCCCGTTTGGCTGAGAATCACATTCTCAATTTCAACAGATTTGTGACATGATTTTATAAATGCACTCTTCCTTAATATTTGAGTTCAAAATTTGAAAATGTTGATTCTATTTTCTTCTCCTCCTTTGGCCGAGAATCACACTCTCAATTTTATTAGATTTGTGGCTTGATTTTATAAATGCACTCTTCCGTAATATTTGAGTTCAAAATTTGAAAGAGATAAATCTATTTCATACTCCTCCTTTGGCCGAGAATCACATTCTTAATTTGATCAGATTAGTGGCTTGATTTTATACATGCACCATTCCCTAATATTTGAGTTCAAAATTTGAAAAAGTTGATACTATTTCCTTCTTGTCCTTTGGCCGAGAATCACATTCTTAAATTGATCAGATTTGTGGCTTGATTTTATAAACGCACTTTTACCTAATCAATGATTTCACAAATTCAAAAAGTTGATCCTTTCCTTCTCCGGCTTTGGCTGAGAATTACATTTTAAATTTGATCAAATTTGTGCCTAGATTTTATAAATGCACTCTTCCCAAAGCTCGATCTTATAAAAAACGCTCTTCCCCAATCTTTGAGTTCGTAATTTGTAAAAGTTGATTCTCTCTCCATCTCCCCGTTTGGCTGAGAATCACATTCTCAATTTGATCAGATTTGTGGCATGATTTTATAAATGCACTCTTCCTTAATATTTGAGTTCAAAATTTGAAAATGTTGATTCTATTTCCTTCTCCTCCTTTGGCCGAGAATCACATTCTTAATTTGATCAGATTTGTGGCTTGATTTTATAAATGCACTTTTACCTAATCAATGATTTCACACATTCAAAATGTTGATCCTTTCCTTTTCCGGCTTTGGCTGACCATTACATTTTAAATTTGATCAAATTTGTGCCTTGAATTTATATTTGCACTCTTCCCCAAGCTTGATCTTATAAAAAACACTCGTCCCTAATCTTTGAGTTCACAATTTATAAAAGTTGATTCTCTCTCCTTCTGCCCGTTTGGCTGAGAATCACATTCTCAATTTGATCAGATTTGTGACATGATTTTATAAATGCACTCTTCCTTAATATTTGAGTTCAAAATTTGAAAATGTTGATTCTATTTCCTTCTCCTCCTTTGGCCGAGAATCACATTCTCAATTTTATTAGATTTGTGGCTTGATTTTATAAATGCACTCTTCCGTAATATTTGAGTTCAAAATTTGAAAGAGATAAATCTATTTCATACTCCTCCTTTGGCCGAGAATCACATTCTTAATTTGATCAGATTTGTGGCTTGATTTTATACATGCACCATTCCCTAATATTTGAGTTCAAAATTTGAAAAAGTTGATACTATTTCCTTCTTCTCCTTTGGCCGAGAATCACATTCTTCAATTGATCAGATTTGTGGCTTGATTTTATAAATGCACTTTTACCTAATCAATGATTTCACAAATTCAAAAAGTTGATCCTTTCCTTCTCCGACTTTGGCTGAGAATTACATTTTAAATTTGATCAAATTTGTGCCTAGATTTTATAAATGCACTCTTCCCAAAGCTCGATCTTATAAAAAACGCTCTTCCCCAATCTTTGAGTTCGTAATTTGTAAAAGTTGATTCTCTCTCCATCTCCCCGTTTGGCTCAGAATCACATTCTCAATTTGATCAGATTTGTGGCATGATTTTATAAATGCACTCTTCCTTAATATTTGAGTTCAGAATTTGAAAATGTTGATTCTTTTTCCTTCTCCTCCATCTGCCGAGAATCACATTCCCAATTTTATTAGATTTGTGGCTTGATTTTATAAAAGCACTCTTCCGTAATATTTGAGTTCAAAATTTGAAAGAGATAAATCTATTTCATACTCCTCCTTTGGCCGAGAATCACATTCTTAATTTGATCAGATTAGTGGCTTGATTTTATACATGCACCATTCCATAATATTTGAGTTCAAAATTTGAAAAAGTTGATACTATTTCCTTTTCTCCTTTGGCCAAGAATCACATTCTTAATCAATTTGATTTTTATAAATGCACTTTTACCTAATCAATGATTTCACAAATTCAAAAAGTTGATCCTTTCCTTCTCCGGCTTTGGCTGAGAATTACATTTTAAATTTGATCAAATTTGTGCCTTGATTTTATAAATGCACTCTTCCCAAAGCTTGATCTTATAAAAAACACTCTTCCCTAATCTTTGAGTTCACAATTTGTAAAAGTTGATTCTCTCTCTTTCTCCCCGTTTCGCTGAGAATCACATTCTCAATTTGATCAGATTTGTGCATGATTTTATAAATGCACTCTTCCTTAATATTTGAGTTCAAAATTTGAAAATGTTGATTCTATTTCCTTCCTTCTCCTCCTTTGGCCGAGAATCACATTCTCAATTTTATTAGATTTGTGGCTTGATTTTATAAATGCACTCTTCCGTAATATTTGAGTTCAAAATTTGAAAGAGATAAATCTATTTCATACTCCTCCTTTGGCCGAGAATCACATTCTTAATTTGATCAGATTTGTGGCTTGATTTTATACATGCACCATTCCCTAATATTTGAGTTCAAAATTTGAAAAAGTTGATACTATTTCCTTCTTCTCCTTTGGCCGAGAATCACATTCTTAATTTGATCAGATTTGTGGCTTGATTTTATAAATGCACTTTTACCTAATCAATGATTTCACACATTCAAAAAGTTGATCCTTTCCTTCTCCGGCTTTGGCTGAGAATTACATTTTAAATTTGATCAAATTTGTGCCTTATTTTATAAATGCACTCTTCCCAAAGCTTGATCTTATAAAAAACACTCTTCCCTAATCTTTGAGTTCGTAATTTGTAAAAGTTGATTCTCTCTCCTTCTCCCGTTTGGCTGAGAATCACATTCTCAATTTGATCAGATTTGTGGCATGATTTTATAAATGCACTCTTCCTTAATATTTGAGTTCAAAATTTGAAAATGTTGATTCTATTTCCTTCTCCTCCTTTGGCCGAGAATCACATTCTCAATTTTATTAGATTTGTGGCTTGATTTTATAAATGCACTCTCAATTTTGATTCAAAATTTGAAAGAGATAAATCTGTGGCTCACATTCTTAATTTGATTTTATTTTAAATGCACCATTCCGTAATATTTGAGTTCAAAATTTGAAAGAGTTAAATCTATTTCATACTCCTCCTTTGGCCGAGAATCACATTCTTAATTTGATCAGATTTGTGGCTTGATTTTATAAATGCACTTTTACCTAATCAATGATTTCACACATTCAAAAAGTTGATCCTTTCCTTCTCCGGCTTTGGCTGAGAATTACATTTTAAATTTGATCAAATTTGTGCCTTGATTTTATAAATGCACTCTTCCCAAAGCTCGATCTTATAAAAAACACTCTTCCCCTAATCTTTGAGTTCACAATTTGTAAAAGTTGATTCTCTCCTTCTCCCCCCGTTTGGCTGAGAATCACATTCTCAATTTGATCAGATTTGTGGCATGATTTTATAAATGCACTCTTCCTTAATATTTGAGTTCAAAATTTGAAAATGTTGATTCTATTTCCTTCTCCTCCATTTGGCCGAGAATCACATTCTCAATTTTATTAGATTTGTGGCTTGATTTTATACACGCACCATTCCCTAATATTTGAGTTCAAAATTTGGAAAAGTTGATTCTATTTCTTGCTTGTCCTTTGGCCAAGAATCACATTCTTAATTTGATCAGATTTGTGGCATGATTTTATAAATGCACTCTTCCAAATATTTGAGTTCAAAATTTGAAAAAGTTGATTCTATTTCTTGCTTGTCCTTTGGCCAAGAATCACATTCTTAATTTGATCAGATTTGTGGCTTGATTTTATAAATGCACTTTTACCTAATCAATGATTTCACACATTCAAAAAGTTGATCCTTTCCTTCTCCGGCTTTGGCTGAGAATTACATTTTAAATTTGATCAAATTTGTGGCATTATTTTATAAATGCACTCTTCCCAAAGCTTGATCTTATAAAAAACACTCTTCCCTAATCTTTGAGTTCACAATTTGTAAAAGTTGATTCTCTCTCCTTCTCCCCGTTTGGCTGAGAATCACATTCTCAATTTGATCAGATTTGTGGCATGATTTTATAAATGCACTCTTCCGTAATATTTGAGTTCAAAATTTGAAAATGTTGATTCTATTTCCTTCTCCTCCTTTGGCCGAGAATCACATTCTCAATTTTATTAGATTTGTGGCTTGATTTTATAAATGCACTCTTCCGTAATATTTGAGTTCAAAATTTGAAAGAGATAAATCTATTTCATACTCCTCCTTTGGCCGAGAATCACATTCTTAATTTGATCAGATTTGTGGCTTGATTTTATAATGCACCATTCCGTAATATTTGAGTTCAAAATTTGAAAAAGTTGATACAAGAATCACATTCTTAATTTGATCACACTTGATTTTATAAATGCACTTTTACCTAATCAATGATTTCACAAATTCAAAAAGTTGATCCTTTCCTTCTCCGGCTTTGGCTGAGAATTACATTTTAAATTTGATCAAATTTGTGCCTTGATTTTATAAATGCACTCTTCCCAAAGCTCGATCTTATAAAAAACACTCTTCCCTAATCTTTGAATTCGCAATTTGTAAAAGTTGATTCTCTCTCCTTCTCCGCGTTTGGCTGAGAATCACATTCTCAATTTGATCAGATTTGTGGCATGATTTTATAAATGCACTCTTCCTTAATATTTGAGTTCAAAATTTGAAAATGTTGATTCTTTTTCCTTCTCCTCCATTTGCCGAGAATCACATTCCCAATTTTATTAGATTTGTGGCTTGATTTTATAAATGCACTCTTCCGTAATATTTGAGTTCAAAATTTGAAAGAGATAAATCTATTTCATACTCCTCCTTTGGCCGAGAATCACATTCTTAATTTGATCAGATTTGTGGCTTGATTTTATAAATGCACCATTCCGTAATATTTGAGTTCAAAATTTGAAAAAGTTGATACTATTTCACTTCTTTTGGCCGAAATCACATTCTTAATTGATCAGATTTGTGGCTTTTTTATAAATGCACTTTTACCTAATCAATGATTTCACAAATTCAAAAAGTTGATCCTTTCCTTCTCCGGCTTTGGCTGAGAATTACATTTTAAATTTGATCAAATTTGTGCCTTGATTTTATAAATGCACTCTTCCCAAAGCTTGATCTTATAAAAAACACTCTTCCCTAATCTTTGAGTTCGTAATTTGTAAAAGTTGATTCTCTCTCCTTCTCCCCGTTTGGCTGAGAATCACATTCTCAATTTGATCAGATTTGTGGCATGATTTTATAAATGCACTCTTCCTTAATATTTGAGTTCAAAATTTGAAAATGTTGATTCTATTTCCTTCTCCTCCTTTTGGCCGAGAATCACATTCTCAATTTTATTAGATTTGTGGCTTGATTTTATAAATGCACTCTTCCGTAATATTTGAGTTCAAAATTTGAAAGAGATAAATCTATTTCATACTCCTCCTTTGGCCGAGAATCACATTCTTAATTTGATCAGATTTGTGGCTTGATTTTATATTTCCCTAATATTTGAGTTCAAAATTTGAAAAAGTTGATACTATTTCCTTCTTCTCCTTTGGCCGAGAATCACATTCTTCAATTGATCAGATTTGTGGCTTGATTTTATAAATGCACTTTTACCTTATCAATGATTTCACACATTTAAAAAGTTGATCCTTTCCTTCTCCGGCTTTGGCTGGGAATTACATTTTAAATTTGATCAAATTGTGCCTTGATTTTATAAATGCACTCTTCCCAAAGCTCAATCTTATAAAAAACACTCTTCCCTAATATTTGAGTTCAAAATTTATAAAAGTTGATTCTCTCTCCTTCTCCCGTTTGGCTGAGAATCACATTCTCAATTTGATCAGATTTGTGGCATGATTTTATAAATGCACTCTTCCTTAATATTTGAGTTCAAAATTTGAAAATGTTGATTCTATTTCCTTCTCCTCCATTTGCCGAGAATCACATTCCCAATTTTATTAGATTTGTGGCTTGATTTTATAAATGCACTCTTCCGTAATATTTGAGTTCAAAATTTGAAAGAGATAAATCTATTTCATACTCCTCCTTTGGCCGAGAATCACATCCTTAATTTGATCAGATTAGTGGCTTGATTTTATAAATGCACCATTCCGTAATATTTGAGTTCAAAATTTGAAAAAGTTGATACTATTTCCTTCTTCTCCTTTGGCCGAGAATCACATTCTTAATTTGATCAGATTTGTGGCTTGATTTTATAAACGCACTTTTACCTAATCAATGATTTCACACATTTAAAAAGTTGATCCTTTCCTTCTCCGGCTTTGGCTGGGAATTACATTTTAAATTTGATCAAATTGTGCCTTGATTTTATAAATGCACTCTTCCCAAAGCTCAATCTTATAAAAAACACTCTTCCCTAATCTTTGAGTTCGCAATTTGTAAAAGTTGATTCTCTCTCCTTCTCCCCGTTTGGCTGAGAATCACATTCTCAATTTGATCAGATTTGTGGCATGATTTTATAAATGCACTCTTCCTTAATATTTGAGTTCAAAATTTGAAAATGTTGATTCTATTTCCTTCTCCTCCTTTGGCCGAGAATCACATTCTCAATTTTATTAGATTTGTGGCTTGATTTTATAAATGCACTCTTCCGTAATATTTGAGTTCAAAATTTGAAAAAGTTGATACTATTTCCTTCTCCTCCTTTGGCCGAGAATCACATTCTTAATTTGATCAGATTTGTGGCTTGATTTTATACATGCACCATTCCGTAATATTTGAGTTCAAAATTTGAAAAAGTTGATACTATTTCCTTCTTCTCCTTTGGCCGAGAATCACATTCTTAATTTGATCAGATTTGTGGCTTGATTTTATAAACGCACTTTTACCTAATCAATGATTTCACACATTCAAAAAGTTGATCCTTTCCTTCTCCGACTTTGGCTGACCATTACATTTTAAATTTGATCAAATTTGTGCCTATATTTTATAAATGCACTCTTCCCCAGGCTTGATCTTATAAAAAACACTCGTCCGTAATCTTTGAGTTGACAATTTATAAAAATTGATTCTCTCTCTTTCTCCGCGTTTGGCTGAGAATCACATTCTCAATTTGATCAGATTTGTGGCATGATTTTATAAATGCACTCTTCCTTAATATTTGAGTTCAAAATTTGAAAATGTTGATTCTTTTTCCTTCTCCTCCTTTTGCCGAGAATCACATTCCCAATTTTATTAGATTTGTGGCTTGATTTTATAAATGCACTCTTCCGTAACATTTGAGTTCAAAATTACAAAGAGTTAAATCTATTTCATACTCCTCCTTTGGCCGAGAATTACATTCGTAATTTGATCAGATTTGTGGCTTGATTTTATACAGGCACCATTCCCTATTATTTGAGTTCAAAATTTGAAAAATTTGATACTATTTCCTTCGTTTACTTTGTCGAGAGTCACATTCTTAATTTGATAAGA
The DNA here is from genome assembly GCA_017140255.1 of Eucalyptus paniculata subsp. matutina. Lineage (NCBI taxonomy): Eukaryota > Viridiplantae > Streptophyta > Magnoliopsida > Myrtales > Myrtaceae > Eucalyptus > Eucalyptus paniculata. Next base: position 23,818 of record JADGRZ010000016.1, on the reverse strand, counting down.
TTTGTGGCTTGATTTTATAAATGCACTTTTACCTAATCAATGATTTCACAAATTCAAAAAGTTGATCATTTCCTTCTCCGGCTTTGGCTGGGAATTACGTTTTAAATTTGATCAAATTTGTGCCTTATATTTTATAAATGCACTCTTCCCAAAGCTTGATCTTATAAAAAACACTCTTCCCTAATCTTTGAGTTCGTAATTTGTAAAAGTTGATTCTCTCTCCTTCTCCCGTTTGGCTGAGAATCACATTCTCAATTTGATCAGATTTGTGGCATGATTTTATAAATGCACTCTTCCTTAATATTTGAGTTCAAAATTTGAAAATGTTGATTCTATTTCCTTCTCCTCCATTTGGCCGAGAATCACATTCTCAATTTTATTAGATTTGTGGCTTGATTTTATAAATGCACTCTTCCGTAATATTTGAGTTCAAAATTTGAAAGAGATAAATCTATTTCATACTCCTCCTTTGGCCGAGAATCACATTCTTAATTTGATCAGATTTGTGGCTTGATTTTATAAATGCACCATTCCCTAATATTTGAGTTCAAAATTTGAAAAAGTCTAATGATTTCACACATTCTTAAAAAGATTTTATAAATCCTTTTACCTAATCAATGATTTCACAAATTCAAAAAGTTGATCCTTTCCTTCTCCGGCTTTGGCTGAGAATTACATTTTAAATTTGATCAAATTTGTGCCTTATTTTATAAATGCACTCTTCCCAAAGCTTGATCTTATAAAAAACACTCTTCCCTAATCTTTGAGTTCACAATTTATAAAAGTTGATTCTCTCTCCTTCTCCCCGTTTGGCTGAGAATCACATTCTCAATTTGATCAGATTTGTGACATGATTTTATAAATGCACTCCTCAATCCTTTGAATATTTGAGTTCAAAATTTGAAAATGTTGATTCTATTTCCTTCTCCTCCTTTCGCCGAGAATCACATTCTCAATTTTATTAGATTTGTGGCGTGATTTTATAAATGCACTCTTCCGTAATATTTGAGTTCAAAATTTGAAAGAGTTAAATCTATTTCATACTCCTCCTTTGGCCGAGAATTACATTCTGAATTTGATAAGATTTGTGGCTTGATTTTTTACAAGCACCATTCGCTAATATTTGAGTTCAAAATTTGAAAAAGTTGATACTATTTCCTTCTTCTCCTTTGCCGAGAATCACATTCTTAATTTGATCAGATTTGCGGCTTGATTTTATAAAGGCACTTTTACCTAATCAATGATTTCACACATTTAAAAAGTTGATCCTTTCCTTCTCCGGCTTTGGCTGACCATTACATTTTAAATTTGATCAAATTTGTGCCTTATTTTATAAATGCACTCTTCCCAAAGCTTGATCTTATAAAAAACACTCTTCCCTAATCTTTGAGTTCACAATTTATAAAAGTTGATTCTCTCTCCTTCTCCCCGTTTGGCTGAGAATCACATTCTCAATTTGATCAGATTTGTGGCATGATTTTATAAATGCACTCTTCCTTAATATTTGAGTTCAAAATTTGAAAATGTTGATTCTATTTCCTTCTCCTCCTTTGGCCGAAATCACATTCTCAATTTTATTAGATTTGTGGCTTGATTTTATAAATGCACTCTTCCGTAATATTTGAGTTCAAAATTTGAAAGAGATAAATCTATTTCATACTCCTCCTTTGGCCGAGAATCACATTCTTAATTTGATCAGATTAGTGGCTTGATTTTATACATGCACCATTCCGTAATATTTGAGTTCAAAATTTGAAAAAGTTGATACTATTTCCTTCTTCTCCTTTGGCCGAGAATCACATTCTTAATTTGATCAGATTTGTGGCTTGATTTTATAAATGCACTTTTACCTAATCAATGATTTCACAATTTAAAAAGTTGATCCTTTCCTTCTCCGGCTTTGGCTGACCATTACATTTTAAATTTGATCAAATTTGTTTATATTTTATAAATGCACTCTTCCCAAAGCTTGATCTTATAAAAAACACTCTTCCCTAATCTTTGAGTTCACAATTTATAAAAGTTGATTCTCTCTCCTTCTCCCCGTTTGGCTGAGAATCACATTCTCAATTTGATCAGATTTGTGGCATGATTTTATAAATGCACTCTTCCTTAATATTTGAGTTCAAAATTTGAAAATGTTGATTCTATTTCCTTCTCCTCCATTTGGCCGAGAATCACATTCCCAATTTTATTAGATTTGTGGCTTGATTTTATAAATGCACTCTTCCGTAATATTTGAGTTCAAAATTTGAAAGAGATAAATCTATTTCATACTCCTCCTTTGGCCGAGAATCACATTCTTAATTTGATCAGATTTGTGGCTTGATTTTATAAATGCACTTTTACCTAATCAATGATTTCACAAATTCAAAAAGTTGATCCTTTCCTTCTCCGGCTTTCTTAATTTGATCAGATTTGTGGCTTGATTTTACATTTTAAATTTTTCATCAAATTTGTTTTTTAAATTTGATCAAATTTGTTTAATAAATGCACTCTTCCCAAAGCTTGATCTTATAAAAAACACTCTTCCCTAATCTTTGAGTTCACAATTTATAAAAGTTGATTCTCTCTCCTTCTCCCCGTTTGGCTGAGAATCACATTCTCAATTTGATCAGATTTGTGGCATGATTTTATAAATGCACTCTTCCTTAATATTTGAGTTCAAAATTTGAAAATGTTGATTCTATTTCCTTCTCCTCCTTTGGCCGAGAATCACATTCTCAATTTTATTAGATTTGTGGCTTGATTTTATAAATGCACTCTTCCGTAATATTTGAGTTCAAAATTTGAAAGAGATAAATCTATTTCATACTCCTCCTTTGGCCGAGAATCACATTCTTAATTTGATCAGATTTGTGGCTTGATTTTATACATGCACTTCCCTATTTTGAGTTCAAAATTTGAAAAAGTTGATACTATTTCCTTCTTCTCCTTTGGCCAGAATCACATTCTTATCCTTGATTTTATATCAACCTAATCAATGATTTCACACATTTAAAAAGTTGATCCTTTCCTTCTCCGGCTTTGGCTGACCATTACATTTTAAATTTGATCAAATTTGTTTATATTTATAAATGCACTCTTCCCAAAGCTTGATCTTATAAAAAACACTCTTCCCTAATCTTTGAGTTCACAATTTATAAAAGTTGATTCTCTCTCCTTCTCCCCGTTTGGCTGAGAATCACATTCTCAATTTGATCAGATTTGTGGCATGATTTTATAAATGCACTCTTCCCTAATATTTGAGTTCAAAATTTGAAAATGTTGATTCTATTTCCTTCTCCTCCTTTGGCCGAGAATCACATTCTCAATTTGATTAGATTTGTGGCTTGATTTTATAAATGCACTCTTCCGTAATATTTGAGTTCAAAATTTGAAAAAGAGATAATCATTTGAAATTTGTGTGATTTTATAAATCACTCTTCCCAAATCTTAAAAAAACACTGAAATCTTTGAGTTCAATTTATATTTCATCTCCTCCTTTGGCCGAGAATCACATTCTTAATTTGATCAAAATTTGTGGCTTGATTTTATAACATGCACCATTCCATTCCCTAATATTTGAGTTCAAAATTTGAAAAAGTTGATTCTATTTCCTTCTTCTCCTTTGGCCGAGAATCACATTCTCAATTTGATCAGATTTGTGGCTTGATTTTATAAATGCACTTTTACCTAATCAATGATTTCACACATTTAAAAAGTTGATCCTTTCCTTCTCCGGCTTTGGCTGACCATTACATTTTAAATTTGATCAAATTTGTTTATTTTTAAATGCACTCTTCCCAAAGCTTGATCTTATAAAAAACACTCTTCCCTAATCTTTGAGTTCACAATTTATAAAAGTTGATTCTCTCTCCTTCTCCCGTTTGGCTGAGAATCACATTCTCAATTTGATCAGATTTGTGGCATGATTTTATAAATGCACTCTTCCTTAATATTTGAGTTCAAAATTTGAAAATGTTGATTCTATTTCCTTCTCCTCCATTTGGCGAGAATCACACTCTCAATTTTATTAGATTTGTGGCTTGATTTTATAAATGCACTCTTCCGTAATATTTGAGTTCAAAATTTGAAAGAGATAAATCTATTTCATACTGCTCCTTTGGCCGAGAATCACATTCTTAATTTGGTCAGATTAGTGGCTTGATTTTATACATGCACCATTCCTTCATATTTGAGTTCAAAATTTGAAAAGGTTGATTCTATTTCCTTCTCCTCCATTGGCCGAGAATCACATTCTTAATTTGATCAGATCTGTGGCTTGATTTTATAAACGCACTTTTACCTAATCAATGATTTCACACCTTTAAAAAGTTGATCATTTCCTTCTCCGGCTTCGGCTGACCATTACATTTTAAATTTGATCAAATTTGTTTATATTTGCACTCTTCCCAAAGCTTGATCTTATAAAAAACACTCGTCCCTAATCTTTGAGTTCACAATTTATAAAAGTTGATTCTCTCTCCTTCTCCCCGTTTGGCTGAGAATCACATTCTCAATTTGATCAGATTTGTGGCATGATTTTATAAATGCACTCTTCCTTAATATTTGAGTTCAAAATTTGAAAATGTTGATTCTATTTCCTTCTCCTCCTTTGGCCGAGAATCACATTCTCAATTTTATTAGATTTGTGGCTTGATTTTATAAATGCACTCTTCCGTAATATTTGAGTTCAAAATTTGAAAGAGATAAATCTATTTCATACTCCTCCTTTGGCCGAGAATCACATTCTAATTTGATCAGATTTGTGGCTTGATTTTATAATTCCCTAATATTTGAGTTCAAAATTTGAAAAAAAGTTGATACTATTTCCTTCCTCCTTTGGCCGAGAATCACATTCTTAATTTGATCAGATTTGTGGCTTGATTTGATAAATGCACTTTTACCTAATCAATGCTTTCACACATTTAAAAAGTTGATCCTTTCCTTCTCCGGCTTCGGCTGACCATTACATTTTAAATTTGATCAAATTTGTTTATTTTAAAATGCACTCTTCCCAAAGCTTGATCTTATAAAAAACACTCTTCCCTAATCTTTGAGTTCACAATTTATAAAAGTTGATTCTCTCTCCTTCTCCCGTTTGGCTGAGAATCACATTCTCAATTTGATCAGATTTGTGGCATGATTTTATAAATGCACTCTTCCTTAATATTTGAGTTCAAAATTTGAAAATGTTGATTCTATTTCCTTCTCCTCCATTGGCCGAGAATCACACTCTCAATTTTATTAGATTTGTGGCTTGATTTTATAAATGCACTCTTCCGTAATATTTGAGTTCAAAATTTGAAAGAGATAAATCTATTTCATACTCCTCCTTTGGCCTCACATTCTTAATTTGATCAGATTTGCACACACATTCTTAATTTGATCAGATTTGTGGCTTGATTTTATAAATGCACTTTTACCTAATCAATGATTTCACACATTTAAAAAGTTGATCCTTTCCTTCTCCGGCTTTGGCTGACCATTACATTTTAAATTTGATCAAATTTGTTTATTTTTAAATGCACTCTTCCCAAAGCTTGATCTTATAAAAAACACTCTTCCCTAATCTTTGAGTTCACAATTTATAAAAGTTGATTCTCTCTCCTTCTCCCGTTTGGCTGAGAATCACATTCTCAATTTGATCAGATTTGTGGCATGATTTTATAAATGCACTCTTCCTTAATATTTGAGTTCAAAATTTGAAAAGTTGATTCTATTTCCTTCTCCTCCTTTGGCCGAGAATCACATTCTCAATTTTATTAGATTTGTGGCTTGATTTCTTAAAATGATCAGATTTGTGGCTTGATTTTTGAAAGAGATAAATCACTTTTACCTTTGTGGCTTGATTTGATTTCAAAATTTGAAAAAGTTGATCTATTTCTTTCCTCCTTTGGCCGAGAATCACATTCTTAATTTGATCAGATTTGTGGCTTGATTTTATAAATACTTTTACCTTTCAATGATTTCACACATTTAAAAAGTTGATCCTTTCCTTCTCCGGCTTTGGCTGACCATTTTAAATTTGATCAAATTTGTGCCTATATTTTATAAATGCACTCTTCCCAAAGCTTGATCTTATAAAAAACACTCTTCCCTAATCTTTGAGTTCACAATTTATAAAAGTTGATTCTCTCTCCTTCTCCCCGTTTGGCTGAGAATCACATTCTCAATTTGATCAGATTTGTGGCATGATTTTATAAATGCACTCTTCCTTAATATTTGAGTTCAAAATTTGAAAATGTTGATTCTATTTCCTTCTCCTCCATTGGCCGAGAATCACATTCTCAATTTTATTAGATTTGTGGCTTGATTTTATAAATGCACTCTTCCGTAATATTTGAGTTCAAAATTTGAAAGAGATTTCAGTTCAAATTTAAAAAGTTGATCTATTTCATACTCCTCCTTTGGCCGAGAATCACATTCTTAATTTGATCAGATTTGTGGCATGATTTTATAAATGCACTCTTCCTTAATATTTGAGTTCAAAATTTGAAAAAGTTGATTCTATTTCCTTCTCCTCCATTGGCCGAGAATCACACTCTCAATTTTATTAGATTTGTGGCTTGATTTTATAAATGCACTTTTACCTAATCAATGATTTCACACATTTAAAAAGTTGATCCTTTCCTTCTCCGGCTTCGGCTGACCATTACATTTTAAATTTGATCAAATTTGTTTATATTTGCACTCTTCCCAAAGCTTGATCTTATAAAAAACACTCGTCCCTAATCTTTGAGTTCACAATTTATAAAAGTTGATTCTCTCTCCTTCTGCCCGTTTGGCTGAGAATCACATTCTCAATTTGATCAGATTTGTGGCATGATTTTATAAATGCACTCTTCCTTAATATTTGAGTTCAAAATTTGAAAATGTTGATTCTATTTCCTTCTCCTCCATTGGCCGAGAATCACATTCTCAATTTTATTAGATTTGTGGCTTGATTTTATAAATGCACTCTTCCGTAATATTTGAGTTCAAAATTTGAAAGAGATAAATCTATTTCATACTCCTCCTTTGGCCGAGAATCACATTCTTAATTTGATCAGATTTGTGGCTTGATTTTATACATGCACCATTCCCGTAATATTTGAGTTCTTAAAAAGTTTGAGAATCACATTCTTAATTTGATCAGATTTGTGGCTTGATTTTATAAATGATTTGTGGCTTGATTTTATAAATGCACTTTTACCTAATCAATGATTTCACACATTTAAAAAGTTGATCCTTTCCTTCTCCGGCTTCGGCTGACCATTACATTTTAAATTTGATCAAATTTGTTTATATTTAAATGCACTCTTCCCAAAGCTTGATCTTATAAAAAACACTCTTCCCTAATCTTTGAGTTCACAATTTGTAAAAGTTGATTCTCTCTCCTTCTCCCCGTTTGGCTGAGAATCACATTCTCAATTTGATCAGATTTGTGACATGATTTTATAAATGCACTCTTCCTTAATATTTGAGTTCAAAATTTGAAAATGTTGATTCTATTTCCTTCTCCTCCATTGGCCGAGAATCACATTCTCAATTTTATTAGATTTGTGGCTTGATTTTATAAATGCACTCTTCCGTAATATTTGAGTTCAAAATTTGAAAGAGATAAATCTATTTCATACTCCTCCTTGAATCACATTCTTAATTTGATCAGATTTGTGGCTTGATTTTATAAATGCACTTTTACCTAATCAATGATTTCACACATTTAAAAAGTTGATCCTTTCCTTCTCCGGCTTCGGCTGACCATTACATTTTAAATTTGATCAAATTTGTTTATTTTATAAATGCACTCTTCCCAAAGCTTGATCTTATAAAAAACACTCTTCCCTAATCTTTGAGTTCACAATTTATAAAAGTTGATTCTCTCTCCTTCTCCCCGTTTGGCTGAGAATCACATTCTCAATTTGATCAGATTTGTGGCATGATTTTATAAATGCACTCTTCCTTAATATTTGAGTTCAAAATTTGAAAATGTTGATTCTATTTCCTTCTCCTCCATTGGCCGAGAATCACACTCTCAATTTTATTAGATTTGTGGCTTGATTTTATAAATGCACTCTTCCGTAATATTTGAGTTCAAAATTTGAAAGAGATAAATCTATTTCATACTCCTCCTTTGGCCGAGAATCACATTCTTAATTTGATCAGATTTGTGGCTTGATTTTATAAATGCACTTTTACCTAATCAATGATTTCACACATTTAAAAAGTTGATCCTTTCCTTCTCCGGCTTTGGCTGACCATTACATTTTAAATTTGATCAAATTTGTTTATATTTGCACTCTTCCCAAAGCTTGATCTTATAAAAAACACTCTTCCCTAATCTTTGAGTTCACAATTTATAAAAGTTGATTCTCTCTCCTTCTCCCCGTTGGCTGAGAATCACATTCTCAATTTGATCAGATTTGTGGCATGATTTTATAAATGCACTCTTCCTTAATATTTGAGTTCAAAATTTGAAAATGTTGATTCTATTTCCTTCTCCTCCATTGGCCGAGAATCACACTCTCAATTTTATTAGATTTGTGGCTTGATTTTATAAATGCACTCTTCCGTAATATTTGAGTTCAAAATTTGAAAGAGATAAATCTATTTCATACTCCTCCTTTGGCCGAGAATCACATTCTTAATTTGATCAGATTTGTGGCTTGATTTTATAAATGCACTTTTACCTTATCAATGATTTCACACATTTAAAAAAAAGTTGATCCTTTCCTTCTCCGGCTTTGGCTGACCATTACATTTTAAATTTGATCAAATTTGTTTATATTTGCACTCTTCCCAAAGCTTGATCTTATAAAAAACACTCTCCCTAATCTTTGAGTTCACAATTTATAAAAGTTGATTCTCTCTCCTTCTGCCCGTTTGGCTGAGAATCACATTCTCAATTTGATCAGATTTGTGACATGATTTTATAAATGCACTCTTCCTCAATATTTGAGTTCAAAATTTGAAAATGTTGATTCTATTTCCTTCTCCTCCATTGGCATCACACTTTCAATTTTATTAGATTTGTGGCTTGATTTATAAATGCACTCTTCCGTAATATTTGAGTTCAAAATTTGAAAGAGATAAATCTATTTCATACTCCTCCTTTGGCCGAGAATCACATTCTTAATTTGATCAGATTTGTGGCTTGATTTTATAAACGCACTTTTACCTAATCAATGATTTCACACATTTAAAAAGTTGATCCTTTCCTTTCCTCTCCGGCTTTGGCTGACCATTACATTTTAAATTTGATCAAATTTGTTTATATTTGCACTCTTCCCAAAGCTTGATCTTATAAAAAACACTCTTCCCTAATCTTTGAGTTCACAATTTATAAAAGTTGATTCTCTCTCCTTCTCCCCCGTTTGGCTGAGAATCACATTCTCAATTTGATCAGATTTGTGGCATGATTTTATAAATGCACTCTTCCTTAATATTTGAGTTCAAAATTTGAAAATGTTGATTCTATTTCCTTCTCCTCCTTTGGCCGAGAATCACATTCTCAATTTTATTAGATTTGTGGCTTGATTATATAAATGCACTCTTCCGTAATATTTGAGTTCAAAATTTAGAGATAAATCTCACATTTCAATTTGATCAGATTTGTGGCTTGATTTTATACAATGCACCATTCCTTATTTGAGTTCAAAATTTGAAAAAGTTGATACATTTCATTCCTTTTTGAGCCGAAGAATCACATTCTCAATTTGATCAGATTTGTGGCATGATTTTATAAATGCACTTTTACCTAATCAATGCTTTCACACATTTAAAAAGTTGATCCTTTCCTTCTCCGGCTTCGGCTGACCATTACATTTTAAATTTGATCAAATTTGTTTATATTTGCACTCTTCCCAAAGCTTGATCTTATAAAAAACACTCTCCCTAATCTTTGAGTTCACAATTTATAAAAGTTGATTCTCTCTCCTTCTCCCCGTTTGGCTTGAGAATCACATTCTCAATTTGATCAGATTTGTGACATGATTTTATAAATGCACTCTTCCTTAATATTTGAGTTCAAAATTTGAAAATGTTGATTCTATTTCCTTCTCCTCCATTGGCCGAGAATCACACTCTCAATTTTATTAGATTTGTGGCTTGATTATATAAATGCACTCTTCCGTAATATTTGAGTTCAAAATTTGAAAGAGATAAATCTATTTCATACTCCTCCTTTGGCCGAGAATCACATTCTTAATTTGATCAGATTTGTGGCTTGATTTTATAAATGCACTTTTACCTTATCAATGATTTCACACATTCAAAATGTTGATCCTTTCCTTCTCCGTGGCTTGATTTTATTTGCTTTTACCTAATCAATGCTTTGACCATTACATTTTAAATTTGATCAAATTTGTTTATATTTGCACTCTTCCCAAAGCTTGATCTTATAAAAAACACTCGTCCCTAATCTTTGAGTTCACAATTTATAAAAGTTGATTCTCTCTCCTTCTGCCCGTTTGGCTGAGAATCACATTCTCAATTTGATCAGATTTGTGGCATGATTTTATAAATGCACTCTTCCTTAATATTTGAGTTCAAAATTTGAAAGAGATAAATCTATTTCATACTCCTCCTTTGGCCGAGAATCACATTCTTAATTTGATCAGATTTGTGGCTTGATTTTATAAATGCACTTTTTGAAAAAGTTGATACCTATTTCCTTCTTGTCCTTTGGCCGAATTCTTAATGATTTCACATTTTATTTTTAAAACAAATTCAAAAAGTTGATCCTTTCCTTCTCCGGCTTTGGCTGACCATTACATTTTAAATTTGATCAAATTTGTTTATATTTGCACTCTTCCCAAAGCTTGATCTTATAAAAAACACTCTTCCCTAATCTTTGAGTTCACAATTTATAAAAGTTGATTCTCTCTCCTTCTCCCGTTTGGCTGAGAATCACATTCTCAATTTGATCAGATTTGTGGCATGATTTTATAAATGCACTCTTCCTTAATATTTGAGTTCAAAATTTGAAAATGTTGATTCTATTTCCTTCTCCTCCATTGGCCGAGAATCACACTCTCAATTTTATTAGATTTGTGGCTTGATTATATAAATGCACTCTTCGTAATATTTGAGTTCAAAATTTGAAAGAGATAAATCTATTTCATACTCCTCCTTTGGCCGAGAATCACATTCTTAATTTGATCAGATTTGTGGCTTGATTTTATAAATGCACTTTTACCTAATCAATGATTTCACACATTTAAAAAGTTGATCCTTTCCTTTGGCTCACATTCTTAATTTGATCAGATTTGTGGCTTGATTTTATAAATGCACTTTTACCTAATCAATGATTTCACAAATTCAAAAAGTTGATCATTTTTTAAATTTGATCAAATTTGTTTATATTTGCACTCTTCCCAAAGCTTGATCTTATAAAAAACACTCGTCCCTAATCTTTGAGTTCACAATTTATAAAAGTTGATTCTCTCTCCTTCTCCCGTTTGGCTGAGAATCACATTCTCAATTTGATCAGATTTGTGATAATGATTTTATAAATGCACTCTTCCTTAATATTTGAGTTCAAAATTTGAAAATGTTGATTCTATTTCCTTCTCCTCCATTTGGCCTTCTCTTTTTTATTAGATTTGTGGCTTGATTTTATAAATGCACTCTTCCGTAATATTTGAGTTCAAAATTTGAAAGAGATAAATCTATTTCATACTCCTCCTTTGGCCGAGAATCACATTCTTAATTTGATCAGATTTGTGGCTTGATTTTATAAACGCACTTTTTAATATTTGAGTTCAATTTGAATGATTTCACACATTTAAAAATCAGTTGATCCTTTTACCTTATCAATGATTTCACACCTTCAAAATGTTGATCCTTTCCTTCTCCGGCTTCGGCTGACCATTACATTTTAAATTTGATCAAATTTGTTTATATTTGCACTCTTCCCAAAGCTTGATCTTATAAAAAACACTCGTCCCTAATCTTTGAGTTCACAATTTATAAAAGTTGATTCTCTCTCCTTCTCCCCGTTTGGCTGAGAATCACATTCTCAATTTGATCAGATTTGTGGCATGATTTTATAAATGCACTCTTCCTTAATATTTGAGTTCAAAATTTGAAAATGTTGATTCTATTTCATTCTCCTCCTTTGGCCGAGAATCACATTCTCAATTTGATCAGATTTGTGGCTTGATTTTATAAATGCACTCTTCCTTATTTGAGTTCAAAATTTGAAAGAGATCAATGATTTCAATTTGATCACATTTTAAAAGATTTCACACATTTAAAAAGTTGATCCTTTCCTTCTCCGGCTTCGGCTGACCATTACATTTTAAATTTGATCAAATTTGTTTATATTTGCACTCTTCCCAAAGCTTGATCTTATAAAAAACACTCTTCCCTAATCTTTGAGTTCACAATTTATAAAAGTTGATTCTCTCTCCTTCTGCCCCGTTTGGCTGAGAATCACATTCTCAATTTGATCAGATTTGTGACATGATTTTATAAATGCACTCTTCCTCAATATTTGAGTTCAAAATTTGAAAATGTTGATTCTATTTCCTTCTCCTCCATTGGCCGAGAATCACACTCTCAATTTTATTAGATTTGTGGCTTGATTATATAAATGCACTCTTCCGTAATATTTGAGTTCAAAATTTGAAAGAGATAAATCTATTTCATACTCCTCCTTTGGCCGAGAATCACATTCTTAATTTGATCAGATTTGTGGCTTGATTTTATAAACGCACTTTTACCTAATCAATGATTTCACACATTTAAAAAGTTGATCCTTTCCTTCTCCGGCTTCGGCTGACCATTACATTTTAAATTTGATCAAATTTGTTTATATTTGCACTCTTCCCAAAGCTTGATCTTATAAAAAACACTCTTCCCTATCTTTGAGTTCACAATTTATAAAAGTTGATTCTCTCTCCTTCTCACATTCTCGTTTGGCTTGTGAGAATCACATTCTCAATTTGATCAGATTTGTGGCATGATTTTATAAATGCACTCTTCCTTAATATTTGAGTTCAAAATTTGAAAGAGATAATTCTATTTCATACTCCTCCTTTGGCCGAGAATCACATTCTTAATTTGATCAGATTTGTGGCTTGATTTTATAAATGCACTTTTACCTAATCAATGATTTCACACATTTAAAAAGTTGATCCTTTCCTTCTCCGGCTTCGGCTGACCATTACATTTTAAATTTGATCAAATTTGTTTATATTTGCACTCTTCCCAAAGCTTGATCTTATAAAAAACACTCGTCCCTAATCTTTGAGTTCACAATTTATAAAAGTTGATTCTCTCTCCTTCTGCCCGTTTGGCTGAGAATCACATTCTCAATTTGATCAGATTTGTGACATGATTTTATAAATGCACTCTTCCTCAATATTTGAGTTCAAAATTTGAAAATGTTGATTCTATTTCCTTCTCCTCCATTGGCCGAGAATCACACTCTCAATTTTATTAGATTTGTGGCTTGATTATATAAATGCACTCTTCCGTAATATTTGAGTTCAAAATTTGAAAGAGATAAATCTATTTCATACTCCTCCTTTGGCCGAGAATCACATTCTTAATTTGATCAGATTTGTGGCTTGATTTTATAAACGCACTTTTACCTAATCAATGATTTCACACATTTAAAAAGTTGATCCTTTCCTTCTCCGGCTTCGGCTGACCATTACATTTTAAATTTGATCAAATTTGTTTATATTTGCACTCTTCCCAAAGCTTGATCTTATAAAAAACACTCTTCCCTAATCTTTGAGTTCACAATTTATAAAAGTTGATTCTCTCTCCATCTCCCCGTTTGGCTGAGAATCACATTCTCAATTTGATCAGATTTGTGGCATGATTTTATAAATGCACTCTTCCTTAATATTTGAGTTCAGAATTTGAAAATGTTGATTCTTTTTCCTTCTCCTCCATCACATTCTCAATTTTATTAGATTTTGAATCACATTCTCTCAATTTTAATTTGATTTGTGGCTTGATTTTATAATGCACTCTTCCCTCCTTTGAGTTCAAAATTTGAAAAAGATAAATCTAATTTCATTTGTGGCATGATTTTATCCTCCTTTGGCCGAGAATCACATTCTTAATTTGATCAGATTTGTGGCTTGATTTTATAAACGCACTTTTACCTAATCAATGATTTCACACATTTAAAAAGTTGATCCTTTCCTTCTCCGGCTTCGGCTGACCATTACATTTTAAATTTGATCAAATTTGTTTATATTTGCACTCTTCCCAAAGCTTGATCTTATAAAAAACACTCTTCCCTAATCTTTGAGTTCACAATTTTTAAAAGTTGATTCTCTCTCCTTCTCCCCGTTTGGCTGAGAATCACATTCTCAATTTGATCAGATTTGTGGCATGATTTTATAAATGCACTCTTCCGTAATATTTGAGTTCAAAATTTGAAAATGTTGATTCTATTTCCTTCTCCTCCTCACACTTTGGCATTTGTGGCTTGATTTTATAAATGCACTCTTCCGTAATATTTGAGTTCAAAATTTGAAAGAGATAAATCTATTTCATTCTCCTCCTTTGGCCGAAATTTGATTAGATTTGTGGCTTGATTTTATAAATGCACTCTTCCTCAAAATTTGAAAGAGATAAATCTATTTCATACTCCTCCTTTGGCCGAGAATCACATTCTTAATTTGATCAGATTTGTGGCTTGATTTTATAAATGCACTTTTACCTAATCAATGATTTCACACATTTAAAAAGTTGATCCTTTCCTTCTCCGGCTTCGGCTGACCATTACATTTTAAATTTGATCAAATTTGTTTATATTTGCACTCTTCCCAAAGCTTGATCTTATAAAAAACACTCGTCCCTAATCTTTGAGTTCACAATTTATAAAAGTTGATTCTCTCTCCTTCCTCTCCCCGTTTGGCTGAGAATCACATTCTCAATTTGATCAGATTTGTGGCATGATTTTATAAATGCACTCTTCCTTAATATTTGAGTTCAAAATTTGAAAATGAGATTCTATTTCCTTCTCCTCCATTTCATACTCCTCCTTTGGATTTCTCAATTTGATGGGCTTGATTTTATAAATGAAAAAAGATCACATTCTTAATTTGATCAGATTTGTGGCTTGATTTTATAAACGCACTTTTACCTAATCAATGATTTCACACATTTAAAAAGTTGATCCTTTCCTTCTCCGGCTTCGGCTGACCATTACATTTTAAATTTGATCAAATTTGTTTATATTTGCACTCTTCCCAAAGCTTGATCTTATAAAAAACACTCTTCCCTAATCTTTGAGTTCACAATTTATAAAAGTTGATTCTCTCTCCTTCTCCCGTTTGGCTGAGAATCACATTCTCAATTTGATCAGATTTGTGGCATGATTTTATAAATGCACTCTTCCTTAATATTTGAGTTCAAAATTTGAAAATGTTGATTCTATTTCCTTCTCCTCCTCCTCCATTTGCCGAGAATCACACTCTCAATTTTATTAGATTTGTGGCTTGATTATATAAATGCACTCTTCCGTAATATTTGAGTTCAAAATTTGAAAGAGATAAATCTATTTCATACTCCTCCTTTGGCCGAGAATCACATTCTTAATTTGATCAGATTTGTGGCTTGATTTTATAAACGCACTTTTACCTAATCAATGATTTCACACATTTAAAAAGTTGATCCTTTCCTTCTCCGGCTTCGGCTGACCATTACATTTTAAATTTGATCAAATTTGTTTATATTTGCACTCTTCCCAAAGCTTGATCTTATAAAAAACACTCGTCCCTAATCTTTGAGTTCACAATTTATAAAAGTTGATTCTCTCTCCTTCTGCCCGTTTGGCTGAGAATCACATTCTCAATTTGATCAGATTTGTGGCATGATTTTATAAATGCACTCTTCCTTAATATTTGAGTTCAAAATTTGAAAGAGATAAATCTATTTCATACTCCTCCTTTGGCCGAGAATCACATTCTTAATTTGATCAGATTTGTGGCTTGATTTTATAAATGCACTTTTACCTAATCAATGATTTCACACATTTAAAAAGTTGATCCTTTCCTTCTCCGGCTTCGGCTGACCATTACATTTTAAATTTGATCAAATTTGTTTATATTTGCACTCTTCCCAAAGCTTGATCTTATAAAAAACACTCGTCCCTAATCTTTGAGTTCACAATTTATAAAAGTTGATTCTCTCTCCTTCTCCCGTTTGGCTGAGAATCACATTCTCAATTTGATCAGATTTGTGACATGATTTTATAAATGCACTCTTCCTTAATATTTGAGTTCAAAATTTGAAAATGTTGATTCTATTTCCTTCTCCTCCATTGGCCGAGAATCACACTCTCAATTTTATTAGATTTGTGGCTTGATTATATAAATGCACTCTTCCGTAATATTTGAGTTCAAAATTTGAAAGAGATAAATCTATTTCATACTCCTCCTTTGGCCGAGAATCACATTCTTAATTTGATCAGATTTGTGGCTTGATTTTATAAACGCACTTTTACCTAATCAATGATTTCACACATTTAAAAAGTTGATCCTTTCCTTCTCCGGCTTCGGCTGACCATTACATTTTAAATTTGATCAAATTTGTTTATATTTGCACTCTTCCCAAAGCTTGATCTTATAAAAAACACTCGTCCCTAATCTTTGAGTTCACAATTTATAAAAGTTGATTCTCTCTCCTTCTCCCGTTTGGCTGAGAATCACATTCTCAATTTGATCAGATTTGTGGCATGATTTTATAAATGCACTCTTCCTTAATATTTGAGTTCAAAATTTGAAAATGTTGATTCTATTTCCTTCTCCTCCATTGGCCGAGAATCACACTCTCAATTTTATTAGATTTGTGGCTTGATTATATAAATGCACTCTTCCGTAATATTTGAGTTCAAAATTTGAAAGAGATAAATCTATTTCATACTCCTCCTTTGGCCGAGAATCACATTCTTAATTTGATCAGATTTGTGGCTTGATTTGATAAATGCACTTTTACCTTATCAATGATTTCACACCTTCAAAATGTTGATCCTTTCCTTCTCCGGCTTCGGCTGACCATTACATTTTAAATTTGATCAAATTTGTTTATATTTGCACTCTTCCCAAAGCTTGATCTTATAAAAAACACTCGTCCCTAATCTTTGAGTTCACAATTTATAAAAGTTGATTCTCTCTCCTTCTGCCCGTTTGGCTGAGAATCACATTCTCAATTTGATCAGATTTGTGACATGATTTTATAAATGCACTCTTCCTTAATATTTGAGTTCAAAATTTGAAAATGTTGATTCTATTTCCTTCTCCTCCATTGGCCGAGAATCACACTCTCAATTTTATTAGATTTGTGGCTTGATTATATAAATGCACTCTTCCGTAATATTTGAGTTCAAAATTTGAAAGAGATAAATCTATTTCATACTCCTCCTTTGGCCGAGAATCACATTCTTAATTTGATCAGATTTGTGGCTTGATTTTATAAACGCACTTTTACCTAATCAATGATTTCACACATTTAAAAAGTTGATCCTTTCCTTCTCCGGCTTTGGCTGGGAATTACGTTTTAAATTTGATCAAATTTGTTTATATTTGCACTCTTCCCAAAGGTTCTTTGAGTTCACAATTTATAAAAGTTGATTCTCTCTCCTTCTCCCCGTCAAACATTCTCAATTTGAAAAATGATTTTATAAATAAACTCTTCCTTAATATTTGAGTTCTCCTTTTGGCTGAGAATCACATTCTCAATTTGATCAGACTTGTGACATGATTTTATAAATGCACTTTTACCTAATCAATGCTTTCACACATTTAAAAAGTTGATCCTTTCCTTCTCCGGCTTCGGCTGACCATTACATTTTAAATTTGATCAAATTTGTTTATATTTGCACTCTTCCCAAAGCTTGATCTTATAAAAAACACTCGTCCCTAATCTTTGAGTTCACAATTTATAAAAGTTGATTCTCTCTCCTTCTGCCCGTTTGGCTGAGAATCACATTCTCAATTTGATCAGATTTGTGACATGATTTTATAAATGCACTCTTCCTCAATATTTGAGTTCAAAGTTTGAAAATGTTGATTCTATTTCCTTCTCCTCCATTGGCCGGGAATCACACTCTCAATTTTATTAGATTTGTGGCTTGATTATATAAATGCACTCTTCCGTAATATTTGAGTTCAAAATTTGAAAGAGATAAATCTATTTCATACTCCTCCTTTGGCCGAGAATCACATTCTTAATTTGATCAGATTTGTGGCTTGATTTTATAAACGCACTTTTACCTAATCAATGATTTCACACATTTAAAAAGTTGATCCTTTCCTTCTCCGGCTTCGGCTGACCATTACATTTTAAATTTGATCAAATTTGTTTATATTTGCACTCTTCCCAAAGCTTGATCTTATAAAAAACACTTATAAAAAACGTCCCTAATCTTTGAGTTCACAATTTATAAAAGTTGATTCTCTCTCCTTCTGCCCGTTTGGCTGAGAATCACATTCTCAATTTGATCAGATTTGTGGCATGATTTTATAAATGCACTCTTCCTTAATATTTGAGTTCAAAATTTGAAAATGTTGATTCTATTTCCTTCTCCTCCAATCACACTCTCAATTTTATTAGATTTGTGGCTTGATTACTAAATGCACTCTTCCGTAATATTTGAGTTCAAAATTTGAAAGAATCACATTCTTAATTTGATCAGATTTGTGGCTTGATTTTATAAATGCACTTTTACCTAATCAATGATTTCACACATTTAAAAAGTTGATCCTTTCCTTCTCCGTTCAAAAAGTTGATCCTTTCCTTCTCCGGCTTTGGCCATTACATTTTAAATTTGATCAAATTTGTTTATATTTGCACTCTTCCCAAAGCTTGATCTTATAAAAAACACTCTTCCCTAATCTTTGAGTTCACAATTTATAAAAGTTGATTCTCTCTCCTTCTCCCCGTTTGGCTGAGAATCACATTCTCAATTTGATCAGATTTGTGGCATGATTTTATAAATGCACTCTTCCTTAATATTTGAGTTCAAAATTTGAAAATGTTGATTCTATTTCCTTCTCCTCCATTGGCCGAGAATCACACTCTCAATTTTATTAGATTTGTGGCTTGATTATATAAATGCACTCTTCCGTAATATTTGAGTTCAAAATTTGAAAGAGATAAATCTATTTCATACTCCTCCTTTGGCCGAGAATCACATTCTTAATTTGATCAGATTTGTGGCTTGATTTTATAAACGCACTTTTACCTAATCAATGATTTCACACATTTAAAAAAAAGTTGATCCTTTCCTTCTCCGGCTTTGGCTGACCATTACATTTTAAATTTGATCAAATTTGTTTATATTTGCACTCTTCCCAAAGCTTGATCTTATAAAAAACACTCGTCCCTAATCTTTTGAGTTCACAATTTATAAAAGTTGATTCTCTCCTCCTTCTCCCTCAATTTGGCGAGAATCACATTCTCAATTTGATCAGATTTGTGGCATGATTTTATAAATGCACTCTTCCTTAATATTTGAGTTCAAAATTTGAAAGAGATAAATCTATTTCATACTCCTCCTTTGGCCGAGAATCACATTCTTAATTTGATCAGATTTGTGGCTTGATTTTATAAATGCACTTTTACCTAATCAATGATTTCACACATTTAAAAAGTTGATCCTTTCCTTCTCCGGCTTCGGCTGACCATTACATTTTAAATTTGATCAAATTTGTTTATATTTGCACTCTTCCCAAAGCTTGATCTTATAAAAAACACTCTCCCTAATCTTTGAGTTCACAATTTATAAAAGTTGATTCTCTCTCCTTCTCCCGTTTGGCTGAGAATCACATTCTCAATTTGATCAGATTTGTGACATGATTTTATAAATGCACTCTTCCTTAATATTTGAGTTCAAAATTTGAAAATGTTGATTCTATTTCCTTCTCCTCCATTGGCCGAGAATCACACTCTCAATTTTATTAGATTTGTGGCTTGATTATATAAATGCACTCTTCCGTAATATTTGAGTTCAAAATTTGAAAGAGATAAATCTATTTCATACTCCTCCTTTGGCCGAGAATCACATTCTTAATTTGATCAGATTTGTGGCTTGATTTTATAAACGCACTTTTACCTAATCAATGATTTCACACATTTAAAAAGTTGATCCTTTCCTTCTCCACCTTCAAAAAGTTGCTTTCCTTCTCCGCTGACCATTACATTTTAAATTTGATCAAATTTGTTTATATTTGCACTCTTCCCAAAGCTTGATCTTATAAAAAACACTCGTCCCTAATCTTTGAGTTCACAATTTATAAAAGTTGATTCTCTCTCCTTCTCCCGTTTGGCTGAGAATCACATTCTCAATTTGATCAGATTTGTGGCATGATTTTATAAATGCACTCTTCCTTAATATTTGAGTTCAAAATTTGAAAATGTTGATTCTATTTCCTTCTCCTCCATTTGGCCGAGAATCACATTCTCAATTTTATTAGATTTGTGGCTTGATTTTATAAATGCACTCTTCCGCACCATAATATTTGAGTTCAAAATTTGAAAGAGATAAATCTATTTCATACTCCTCCTTTGGCCGAGAATCACATTCTTAATTTGATCAGATTTGTGGCTTGATTTTATAAACGCACTTTTACCTAATCAATGATTTCACACATTTAAAAAGTTGATCCTTTCCTTCTCCGGCTTCGGCTGACCATTACATTTTAAATTTGATCAAATTTGTTTATATTTGCACTCTTCCCAAAGCTTGATCTTATAAAAAACACTCGTCCCTAATCTTTGAGTTCACAATTTATAAAAGTTGATTCTCTCTCCTTCTGCCCGTTTGGCTGAGAATCACATTCTCAATTTGATCAGATTTGTGGCATGATTTTATAAATGCACTCTTCCTTAATATTTGAGTTCAAAATTTGAAAAATGTTGATTCTATTTCCTTCTCCTCCATTGGCCGGGAATCACACTCTCAATTTTATTAGATTTGTGGCTTGATTATATAAATGCACTCTTCCGTAATATTTGAGTTCAAAATTTGAAAGAGATAAATCTATTTCATACTCCTCCTTTGGCCGAGAATCACATTCTTAATTTGATCAGATTTGTGGCTTGATTTTATAAACGCACTTTTACCTAATCAATGATTTCACACATTTAAAAAGTTGATCCTTTCCTTCTCCGGCTTCGGCTGACCATTACATTTTAAATTTGATCAAATTTGTTTATATTTGCACTCTTCCCAAAGCTTGATCTTATAAAAAACACTCGTCCCTAATCTTTGAGTTCACAATTTATAAAAGTTGATTCTCTCTCCTTCTGCCCGTTTGGCTGAGAATCACATTCTCAATTTGATCAGATTTGTGGCATGATTTTATAAATAAACTCTTCCTTAATATTTGAGTTCGAAATTTGAAAGAGATTAATCAATTTCATACTCCTCCTTTGGCCGAGAATCACATTCTTAATTTGATCAGATTTGTGGCTTGATTTTATAAACGCACTTTTACCTAATCAATGATTTCACACATTTAAAAAGTTGATCCTTTCCTTCTCCGGCTTCGGCTGACCATTACATTTTAAATTTGATCAAATTTGTTTATATTTGCACTCTTCCCAAAGCTTGATCTTATAAAAAACACTCGTCCCTAATCTTTGAGTTCACAATTTATAAAAGTTGATTCTCTCTCCTTCTGCCCGTTTGGTTGAGAATCACATTCTCAATTTGATCAGATTTGTGGCATGATTTTATAAATGCACTCTTCCTTAATATTTGAGTTCAAAATTTGAAAAATGTTGATTCTATTTCCTTCTCCTCCATTGGCCGGGAATCACACTCTCAATTTTATTAGATTTGTGGCTTGATTATATAAATGCACTCTTCCGTAATATTTGAGTTCAAAATTTGAAAGAGATAAATCTATTTCATACTCCTCCTTTGGCCGAGAATCACATTCTTAATTTGATCAGATTTGTGGCTTGATTTTATAAACGCACTTTTACCTAATCAATGATTTCACACATTTAAAAAGTTGATCCTTTCCTTCTCCGGCTTCGGCTGACCATTACATTTTAAATTTGATCAAATTTGTTTATATTTGCACTCTTCCCAAAGCTTGATCTTATAAAAAACACTCGTCCCTAATCTTTGAGTTCACAATTTATAAAAGTTGATTCTCTCTCCTTCTCCTCCCGTTTGGCTGAGAATCACATTCTCAATTTGATCGATTTGTGACATGATTTTATAAATGCACTCTTCCTTAATATTTGAGTTCAAAATTTGAAAATGTTGATTCTATTTCCTTCTCCTCCATTTGGCCGAGAATCACATTCTCAAATTTTATTAGATTTGTGGCTTGATTTTATAAATGCACTCTTCCTTAATATTTGAGTTCAAAATTTGAAAGAGATAAATCTATTTCATACTCCTCCTTTGGCCGAGAATCACATTCTTAATTTGATCTGATTTGTGGCTTGATTTCATAAATGCACTTTTACCTTATCAATGATTTCACACATTCAAAATGTTGATCCTTTCCTTTTCCGGCTTTGGCTGACCATTACATTTTCAATTTGATCAAATTTGTGCCTTCAATTTATATTTGCACTCTTCACCAAGCTTGATCGTATAAAAAACACTCGTCCCTAATCTTTGAGTTCGCAATTTATAAAAATTGATTCTCTCTCCTTCGCCCCGTTTGGCTAAGAATCACATTCTCAATTTGATCAGATTTGTGACATGATTTTATAAATGCACTCTTCCTCAATATTTGAGTTCAAAATTTGAAAATGTTGATTCTATTTCCTTCTCCTCCATTGGCCGAGAATCACACTCTCAATTTTATTAGATTTGTGGCTTGATTATATAAATGCACTCTTCCGTAATATTTGAGTTCAAAATTTGAAAGAGATAAATCTATTTCATACTCCTCCTTTGGCCGAGAATCACATTCTTAATTTGATCAGATTTGTGGCTTGATTTTATAAATGCGCACTTTTACCTAATCAATGATTTCACACATTTAAAAAGTTGATCCTTTCCTTCTCCGGCTTCGGCCGACCATTACATTTTAAATTTGATCAAATTTGTTTATATTTGCACTCTTCCCAAAGCTTGATCTTATAAAAAACACTCGTCCCTAATCTTTGAGTTCACAATTTATAAAAGTTGATTCTCTCTCCTTTGGCTGAGAATCACATTCTCCCTGATTTGGCTTTAGAATCACATTCTCAATTTGATCAGATTTGTGACATGATTTTATAAAATGCACTCTTCCTTAATATTTGAGTTCAAAATTTGAAAATGTTGATTCTTTTTCCTTTGAAAATGTTGATTCTCCTCCTTTGGCTGAGAATCACATTCTCAATTTGATCAGATTTGTGGCATGATTTTATAAATGCACTCTTCCGTAATATTTGAGTTCAAAATTTGAAAGAGATAAATCTATTTCATACTCCTCCTTTGGCCGAGAATCACATTCTTAATTTGATCAGATTTGTGGCTTGATTTTATAAACGCACTTTTACCTAATCAATGATTTCACACATTTAAAAAGTTGATCCTTTCCTTCTCCGGCTTTGGCTGGGAATTACATTTTAAATTTGATCAAATTGTGGCTTGATTTTATAAATGCACTCTTCCCAAAGCTCGATCTTATAAAAAACACTCTTCCCTAATCTTTGAGTTCACAATTTATAAAAGTTGATTCTCTCTCCTTCTGCCCGTTTGGCTGAGAATCACATTCTCAATTTGATCAGATTTGTGGCATGATTTTATAAATGCACTCTTCCTTAATATTTGAGTTCAAAATTTGAAAATGTTGATTCTATTTCCTTCTCCTCCATTGGCCGAGAATCACATTCTCAATTTTATTAGATTTGTGGCTTGATTTTATAA
>JADGRZ010000014.1:0-173641 GCA_017140255.1 Eucalyptus paniculata subsp. matutina | reverse complement strand
TTGTCGGTCACGTTCGCCGCGACGGAGTGATTTGGGGATGTTGCCGCCGCCACCATGCGCACCGGGGTGGATGTGATGGCCCATGTGAGGTGTGGAGTTGACACTTTTTGAGGATAACCGACACTTATAGATAGGGGCCAAGATCTCTTTTGGGTTGTGGCCAAGTTTAGTTGAAAATCTTGGCTTTTCTTTTTGGTTGTCACCGACCGGAGAAACCCATCGTGAAAATATGTAAATAAAAGTGGCTCGCTTCATCATTTCATATGATGTGTAGTTGGTGTGCATTGCATTATGGTTATTGGAGGGAGATGGTGAGACTCATTTATGCTTCCGCATTAATAAGTTGCGGCTGGGACCGTTTAAAAAAATAAAATGCTTAAGTGTCGCAACCCGATCTTGCCACCCTCCCGAAAAGTCCAACGAGGAAAAGGTCGGATTTAGGGATACTTGATCACGAAAGTTCCTCGGGAGAGTCACGAGCTCTCCCAACCTCGTACCTGCGTGATAGTAGGTTTTATTTATCGATCTAGTTGTTTAACAACCTAAAAATATACGGGAGTCGCCACTAGCCTTATTTTTTGGGTCGGCTAGAAACCAATCAAGGGTCGAGTGTTCCCACGATTCCTACATAACGAATATCTAGGTTCGGGGACTTGAGTTACGCTAATATTGCTATTAGCGCCCTTTCGTACCTAAACGGTATGTTGTGTTTTTTCCTAACATGTCCATGCATTTCTTTTTACATTTTTTTAGGATCGACAATTCTATACTAAGTGGTCATGCAGGGTTATTTCTAAAAAAAAAAAAGGAAAACAACCAATGAGAGTGAAATTGCAAGACACTAAGTAGTAATCCAAGGAAACGGTAAATCCATCAAACGTCCTAAAAATATAAAAGAGAAAAAAAATTAAAAAGAAAAAGAATGAAAACCCGCAACTCGTCGGGGTTTATACACACGAATGGAACCCGAGACATATGTCGGGAAAATGAGCATTACGATAACGGTCGGAATGGACAACGACCTCCACCATCTTCACGCTTTATCCACGTTCGGGATCCTAATCTAAACCTAATCTAAGACATGGATTCCTTGCCTCATCTTATATGACTAAGATAATGCATAGAAATCGTTATCATAACGAGTGAACATAGGCATCGGACATGAACATGAATCTTGCAAATTCAAGTCACAAACATCAATTATAACTTTGCGACAGCATATTATGAATATACACAACATTCATAGCCAAGAAGATAACATGTTATACATCATCAAAGTTAGTATGCATGATATTCTAAAAGAAAGTTTTAAGAATGCATGTGCATCCATCAACCAAATCATCCATCACAAAAGCTGGGTATTTGATGTAGGCTTGATAAAAGCACAATCAATAGCTATCTTATCCTAGAATTTCTGACGGGTAATCAACATATGAGGAACAATTTCATGAAAGGATCATCTCGGGATTTCTAATACATGAATCTCGAGATGAAAGCAATATGTGCATGTCGAACTTCTAGCTCATCACTTCATGAGACAACGACATTTAAGAGCTCAAATAAGCCCAACGAAACATGCTCAACAATCACAGCGACTAGAAGATTTCAAATCAATTTCCAGCACAGTACACAAATTTCAATGCAGATCAATTGTCCAGAACATGTCAACTCAAGATTTGAAGTTTATGACCTCAAATTTGCCATAGCAAAAACTAAATGCGAGTTCTACAAATTTCCAAAATCAAACATTGATGCATTAACATTCATTTGACTAGGTAAATGACAACCAACATAATACGTCATTAGAAAGCTTGAGAAGTCTCCTATAAATCCTTAGAAGGTCACGAACACAATTGAAATCATTTTCTAGCTCAAACAAAGACATTTAGCAAAGAGGTCAGATCAATAACAGAAACAACCGCACAGACCAGAACAATTTTCCAGATTCTGGAATAGACTTGGACATACAAAAACCATATTAAATGGGTCCAATCAATGCATTCTATAGCTCATTGGAAAGATATTCAAACCGCCTTCAATTTTTATGAAGACTTGAACATAGAAAACCACAGCAACCAGCTCATATCAATTCATTTGCACAGAAAGTTATTCAGTTAATGGAACAACAAACAGTTGACAAACGAAATGTGATCGGTTCAATGCCTTTCTAATGCTAATCCCACATTCTCTTCTGTCCATTCTCTGCGTTCCTCTCTACGCGGCTCACATAAGACCACGGAACAAGCCATGACCCTACTCTTCTCTAATGAGCTTTATTTGATGGTTCGAGCAACTAAAGGAAGCTAAGCCTAATCGAATAATTCAGGCATCATACAAACCACATCTAGCCACCATCGAATGCCATTCATGGCCACGAATACCACCAACCTTCAACTTTGAGAGCTGAGAACCAATTACGAAGCACAACACACGCACAAAAACGTCGAAACAAAAGCATACAAAGCAAAAAGGAGGCGGTAGACATCTATTAGAACTTATCGACAAACTACGAACCCGAAACACATAGAGGACTAAGAACAAAAGTATAGATTTTACTCCGAGCATTTCCCCAAACATGTGATATGCATTTCCATCAAAGGAGTTTATACGGGAATATGAATCGACGATTCACTTTTATTTCCATCACAACAACATTAGAGCAAGTACTTTAGGTCGATCATGCTATTTAAGCACATCCTAATCTATGCCATCGAGAATCGTTCAAATGAGCACGAAACACATACCTCGAAAGTGTAGATGTTGAGTGATGGGATTGAAGAATGTATATCCGGATTCGTTAATGTCGCTACGTCGCCGATTGGTTTGAGAGTCCTACCCTTAGACTTAAGTTTGAGACCTCCAAATTTGACGGATCGATCCGGTGAACCTGATCCCGGAGAGAAAATTAGTTAAAGCGTCATCATCGTCCACGACTATCTGCGATCGCGCCGATTGACTTCGGATCGAGAGGTCGTTTGGCCGTTTTCCATAGAGAGCACGAGAACAAACAATCAAGAGATAGCCGGCTCCACGAGAAACACGCTATTCGCCTTCTTGCGTGAGACGAACACTAGTGTGAAATCTACAACGAACTCCCTCCACTCAGACGGAGATAGGGATTTTAGCGAAGGAGGAGGTCGCAAATCCGATTTCATGCGAAGGGAGGGGGCGAAGAGAAGGGCCACTACCGTTGCTACCTCTTCTGTTGCGTTCGTCGTCGGCTCCCGAGGTCATCGGCTAAGCTTGAAGAACCTTAGAAATTGGCTTTGCCAAGGAATTTCCGAGAGGAGTTGTAGAGAGAAAAAGTATCCCCGGGCGAGCAAGCGGAGAGAGAATCCGAGCCCCAAGCGAGAGATCCTTCACGAGAGTGGCGAGCATTTTAGGAGAGAGCTCGTGAGAGAATCCGTGTGCCCCCTCCTTCCTTTTCTATTATTTCTTTTATTTTCTTTTATTTTCTTTGTTCTTTTCTCTCCTTTTCTTTATTTCTCTTTTTTTTCTTTTTCGTTTTTTCCTTATTTCAAATTTTTTTTATCTTTTCATTTCAAACAATTTTTTTACTTTTTACTTTATTTATTTATTTATTTTTAATTTTGCAAATTATTGTTTAAAATGTCGCCGAAATTTCAGGTGTCATAATTGCCCCTATTTGGGTGGGAGCTCGAAGGGTTCCACTCAAAGACAAAATTGATTTCTGAAATTTTTAGTTGACTCGACTTTGAACAATAGAATTTGACAAAAGCAATGATGGTTAGTTAGGGACGTGCACGATGCTTACCTTTGCTCATCGGGGGTATCTAAACTCTCGTTAGGGTTTATTAGCTCTATCAGCATTTTTCTCTCTCGTGGAATGGAATGAAGACAATGAAATCACTAAATGGAAAAGGAATGGTTTATGGACAACCTACGAAGCTTGTATGGTTTAGACTGGGAGAAAGGTCTTATCGTGTAAAAACGAGCTTGGACCGAGAAAAATGTCACGTGTAAGCGGGTTTTCGGTAAGAAATGTCTCACCATGTAAAAACC
Organism: Eucalyptus paniculata subsp. matutina; assembly: GCA_017140255.1. Lineage (NCBI taxonomy): Eukaryota > Viridiplantae > Streptophyta > Magnoliopsida > Myrtales > Myrtaceae > Eucalyptus > Eucalyptus paniculata. The sequence goes on along the minus strand of JADGRZ010000014.1, from coordinate 169,618 downwards.
GGGTTTATGGATGTGATAGTCTCACCTTGTAAAAACAGGTTTATTTGCATGTGATAGTCTCACCATGTAAAAACTGATTTAGGCTTGGATGTAATGTCTCATAGTAGGTAAAAACGGGTTTTCGATTTGGATATGATATCTCATAGTGTAAAAATAGGTTTTCGTTTGGATGTGATGTCTCACCGTATAAAAATGGGTTTCGAATGGGAAAAGGGTCTTATCGTGTAATAGCGGGCTTTGACCGAGAGAGGTCCTTTCAACTTGGAAAGGGTCTTGCAGGGTAATAACGGGCTTTGACCCGAGAAGAGGTCCTTTCGGCGGGAAAGGTCTTACGTGTAATAACGAATTTGACCGAGAAAGAGTCCTTTTGAGCAGTTGAGTTTTGAAATTGTTGGAGAACCAATCTTGCACAATAACATTGATTGCCAAATTCTTTCAAAGAAGATTTTAAAAAAGAGATTTGATTAACCATCTAAGGGTTAAATCAAATATGCCAAATGGAAACATCCTAATCAAAAGAGGTCTTTCACACTAGCTCTAAACATTGGCTTTTGTTCCCAACCATTGATATGGAAAACTCTTTAAATCTCACTGGAAAAGTCTCACTCAACCTATGTTTAAGGTTTTCGGAAACGTTCACGGTGAATACAATCCATTGATCAAAAGGTGTTTAAAGGGACCGTAATGATGGCTTGGTCATGGGCTTACACAAACGATATGCACTTTGAGGCCAAGAAATGAATATTCAATCAATATCTTCATCAGGTTTACAAGTCAAGAATCTTGAAGATAAGATAAGATAGGATTGCTTCCACTCCTTCTAACGGTAGCTCCTATGTGATATTCTCATTTTAACTCCAAACCATCCCAATCGGAAGAGACTTCGGATAAGGGTTGTAGTGTTGGTTCGGGTGAGGGCTTAGAAAGGCTTGAAAAACTTTCAGATATCAAAGGGTTGAAAAGTGAGTAATTATCTTGGCATCATTACCATCACACGACTTCTCAAAATTTGACTCTTGAAATTTAACCTATCTAGAGAGTCCTTTGGGTAATTTGTCTTGAGACATGAGAGCTTCGCTCTTTGTTCTAATGGTATTGCTTGCAATACATGTTTTTCTCGCAAGACATTTCTTTTTTGTTTTTCAACGAATGATCTTTGCATGATCATGGATTTTGCTCTTTTTTGCATTCTTATTCTTTGCATTTTTTTATGGACATTGGCCTTGCTTTTACCGGGCACACTACTTTTTCATGCCCTAGTTTTCATTCTCTTTTGAGTATCTAGGACTCTCAAGTGGCATTTACAAAGCATTACCAATATTCTCAATTTTGTTGTAAATCATGTGCATTGCCCCAATGTGGGGAGATAATCATCACCTGGCGTTATGAAAGAATTGCATAAGGCTAAAATTGGGATAATTGTGTTTGTGGTAGTGAACGGAATGCTTCATCACTTTGGGATGCTTCGAGTTTTGATAAGAAATCGCTGAAGTTAGCACAGATTGATGCAAGTAGAAAGCAATAAAATCTTTCTTAATCCTTTGCTCCATGATTTTCAACTAAGACCTCCCATCTTGCCCCAATGTGGGGTTGTTCTTGACGAGGGTTATTTTGAAAATGCTCCCTATTTGGCTCAAAGTAGCTTGCAAGGGATATCAATAGTGTTTTTAGGATTGAGAAATGAAATGCCTTTATCATTTCAAATCATGTATTCACCGTGAAGAATCATATGCCCTAAGACATGGTTCTTTCCACTCAATTCTCTCAAAGATCGTGAGGACGTGTTTGGTAAATGGGTTGCCTCCTCATCATTTTAGGCATCACCACCTGGCATATTTAACAATCCTTTTCGGGTTTTCCAAAGCACACTTTGGTTAAATTCAACTCCCTGGGGGGAAATGAAAATATAATGAAATTTTTTGTCTAAAAGGACATGTTTCTTTGACCCCTACGGGAGATTTTTTTGGAAGTAAGATTGGACAAAATTTGTAAACAAAACAATCTTTGCTTAGCACATGGATTCATTTCTAAAGTTCTAAGCTGTGCTTCTAGAGTTCTAACTAACTCTAAAGTTTAAATTGACTCTTTTGGCATTCTAAGGAACATGGTCACTTCTAAGTTCTAAAGAAGATGAACACTTTTGAAAGTTTTGCACTCTTGAGATGAACCTCTTATGGACAAGTAGAATCTTCATCAAAGATCCTGCAAAATGAACAAACATGCAGATGCAATATGTATGCATGAAATGCATAGATGCAAACATCTTGAAGCGGCTCGATTCAATCCAAAACAGCTAAAAGGCTTTTCACTTTGTTCATGGATAATATTTCTTGACAACCCGGCATTCTGAGGTCTTGACAATTCTTGACCATCCATTTGTACAAGGATTAATGCTCCACCAGGTAGCAGCACTTTCTTTACAATATATGGACCTTCATAGTTTGATAAACTTCCCGAGGATCTAGAATGATAGGTAAAACCTTTCTCAAGACAAAGATTGTTAATCTCAAAATGCCTTGGTCTAACCTTCGGTTAAATAGCCTAGCTTCTCTCTTTTGATAGTTTTGTCCATGGCATAAAGGCTTTTTACCCTCTTTTCATCAATCATATTAAGTTGTTCAAACCTTTGTTGAACCCATTCAGCTTCAAAGAGCTTGATTTGAGAAAGTACCCCTGTGAAAGGATTTCCACTTCCCACGGGTAATATAGCTTCCATCCCATAAACCAATGAAACGGTGTTGCCCCGGTCGATGTAAATTGAAGTTTGATAAGCAAACAAAGCATATGGCAACCCGATCATGCCAATCATGATAATTTTCACCATTTCGACTAAAATCTTCTTGATGTTTTTATTTGCCGCCTCCATAGCTCCGTTCATTTTGTGGGCGATAAAGAGAAGAATCCAAATGGCGATGTGAATCCTCCAAGTAAAGTTTGATCCATGATCTGTAATTATCGCTTCGGAACTCATATCAAGCGATGATATCTGAAAAACAGATGAATTTGCCACACTCTTTAACGGTAACATGGGCATAAGGAGTGGCTCCAATCCAATGAAGTAATCAATTGCTCTTGAAGATAAAATGATGTCCATTACGATGCTTTAGGATTAATTGATCCGATAATGTTGATGCCCCGCATTGAAAAGGTCGGGACTCGGGACATTTGATGTAGCTCATTAGGAGGAGCATTGATTTTGTCTCCATAGACTTGGCATTGATGACAACACCTCACATGTTGAATACAATCGGCTTCCATGGTCAACCAATGGTAACCCGAGCCTCAATAATTTTTCTAGCCAAGAGATAACCATTCATATGAGGACCACACTCTCCTTCATATACTTCTTTCAAGAGCCAATTAATCCATTGGCATGCGCTTGAGAGAGACTTTGCCCAATCTTGGTTTCTTTAGGGTTGTCTGAATCTCTAAATTTAAAGTGGTGGCTATTTGGTGATAGGAGGTTTGGACTCTTCATATACGAGCCATTCTTTTTCAATACCTTAGGGATCATCTTCATTCTGCAGTCAGAATAATCGGGTTCGTCAAAGTCTTTTGAATGTGAATCCAAGCCATGCAAATGACTATCATGATGTGAAATGCCATACTTGTGCAATTGAAAAATGGTTGGTATATATATACATATGAATGAATGCAATGAATGTAAATGTCATGAAAAACTTGTTTTCAACTTCAAATTATTTTTTGAAAAATTTATTGGGAACTAGCCCTCATGTCATTGGACGTCATCATTCCACGAAAACATTTTGAAATTATAGATCGTGTGTAGGTTCGAGCCTTAAAAGCATCATCATAAGATTGATTTGGGCCTCACACGTCTATTAATAAAAAAACATGAGTTTTATTGATGTGCAAAAACTGCATTACAACATATATTATCTTGGATCTAGAAGTTTATGATCTAGATTATTACAAGCACAAACGAATGAAATGAATGGAATTCCCTCGCGGGGAGAAATGAATGAAATTCTCTGTATGGGAGAAATGAATAGAATTTCCCTACGCCGGGGAGAAATGAATGAATACAACTAAAAATTAAATGCAAGTACTAGAAACATCCTTTACACGACAATGGGAATTATAGGCTCTTCATCTTCACTAATGGCGTAACCATGTTGACATCTTTAGAATGCTTTGGAAGGGGTTTTGTTGGACATTCGGTGTTGACTCCTTAAAGGTGAGCAGCTTTTTATCTAGCAAATTCTGGATCTTAGAACGGGCACTAGACGAGTTGTCCACATGATGACCTTTCTCTCCCATATGATATTCCACACGCCTTATTAGGGTCGTATCCAACATACTTTGGCCCGGATTATCCCTCGGGATCTCTTTTGCAACAAGATAACTTTCGATCAGCATTGGAAGTAGTTGGGACATGGGCCTAGGCAATGGAGTAAACTGCCTTTGAGGCTTTTCTTTGCGCTCCAAAGTTTGGAAGATCCCCCTACTTCCATGGCAGGTTTATGAGCTTGAAGGTTGTCGGCACGAGAAGAGGAATTTTTATGTAGGCAATCTCCACCCGATTCCTTATCTCTCTTCGGGGTATATCGGTTTGTTTCTCCGTCAACCTTCCTTCCCGCATGATCCCCCTCGTGCGTTCTCCCAACTCTACAAATGTAGCAAAGTTCACACAAGTATGGTTGTACATCTTCTCAAAAAAATCGGGGCATAGCACGAGTAGCAATTTTCATAGTCTCTTTCTCGGACAATGGCGGTTTTTACTTGAGGAGTGACCCTCCATCTTTGAGCGTAGGCTCTAAATGATTCAGTTCTCCTTTTCTCGACCCGGACTAATTCCTCCTGAGTCGGAGCAATTTCAATATTGAATTTGTATTGTTGAAGGAATTCATCAACGAGATTTTCCCAAGTATAGATTTTCTCCATGTCCAACTCTATAAACCGGGTTAACGTAGGACCAACCGGGCTGTCTGAAATGAATTGATCAAGAGTGGGGGGATTATCGGATAACGGGCCATCTTGCCCGAGGTAGTACTTCAAATGAGTCTTCGGACATCGATGTCGTCGTATTTCCTTGTGAACTTCGGCTCCTTATAAAATTCAGGGACCATAACTTTGGCAAAGGGTGACAATTTATCAAAGCCCCTTTTTTGCAGGCGATAGCCTTGCAGCATGCAAAGGCGTTTCTTCAATCTTTGCTAGGCGCCTTACATTTTCTTCATCGAAGTGCGAAGTTGGAATCTCTTTAGATGGAGGCTGCGGGCCCGAATGCTACCGGGATTGCAGTGGGAATCTCTTCCCCACGGCCCTTTTTCCATGGGCTATACTACCGGCACTTCGGGGAGCAACTGTAGAAATATTCATCGTAGAAGAAGCGAAGGAAGTCCGCAGACGTCAAGTTTTTGACTTGGCTAGAGAGATCAGACCAATAATGTCATCATTTGTGCCATTTGATTCTCCATATTAATGACATGGGCTCGGGTATCTTCGTTTTTCATCTCTGTTTGGCAGCGAGTTCGTATAACAAATCTTTCTTCAGCCATTTTTTCAAAACCTCTGTAAAAGAAAATGACTTGAATTAGTACAAGTTAAAGAGATCATTGAAATACAAATCCTAGTCAATTTTATATTTTCTTGAGATGAAATAATGATAAGAAGTGTATATGATCCCAGTATCATATAACATCCTCTTATCAAAATTTCCTCAAAAGAAATTATACAATTGAAAAGAAGACGACGACAAATATTTAATCGAATGCCCCTTTTTCTAAAAATTACATGAAAATGTTCATGAATTTCATTCATTTCAATCGAACAATTACAAGGGAAAACGGAGACCTTGCTTTCTTGAAGCTTACAAAGTAGTTCGATTTTATAAGGGATATGACAAATGAATACAGGAAACCTCGATAGAAAGGAGGGAAATACAAAGGAAATTCCTTTACAAGAAAAGAAACCTAAGGACTAGGTGGGATTGCGTGGAGCACGCTTGTTATCATGGGCCAAGCGTTCCTCATTGATCAAAGCAACATCTTCTTGCTCCTTAATGAGCTCGCCAAAATGCCTATGCATTTTTCTCCACGTAAAGGGCACCCATGATTAAAACGTATCGTCGTTGAAATATAAAACACATAATTTGAAATATGGAAAGTAAAAGATAAGCACGATGAAAGAAGGAATGATATCTTACTGACTAGACACATGACAGGCACAAATCACATGTCGCATGAAGCGCGAGTTTGATGCCAAAGGTGAGGGTGCTAAAGGCTCAAGGTCCTCATCCCAAAGGATAAAAATAGTTTACCCACCGCTACTATCGTCGGTCAGTGCTATCTTTATCAGTTGGGATGAGCAGGTTTATGTAGGTATTGGATTATCATGAGCATTCACTCATGAGTTCCACCCATAAACCCTCCTAAAGTCCTAAATTGAGCAATCAGGGTTTTAGACCGCGGTTGTGTGTGCAATGTTGTGCTAAAGCTTGTAATCATGCATTTAAATTTAAACATCCAGCACTTCAATATAAACCCTCATACATTCATACATCTTTACATCACCTGCAAAACAAAGGGTTTACAAGCACACCTCCCCTTATAACTCCCACCTACAAGACCATTTAACACGAGATTAACACGACTAACCCTGATTTTCCGTGACTTTGACATGCAGGCGATCTTACACATAAGACATGTTAGTTAAAACACAACAACTATTTTTAACGGCTTTAAGTCCTCTTAACCTAGTAACTAGTCCCCAATAGAGTCGCCAAACCTGTCGCGACCCCGATCTCGCCGCCCTCAAAAAGTCCAAGGAGGGAAAGGTCGGTTTTAGGGGTACTTGATCATGAAAGTTCCCTCACGAGATCACGAGCTCTCCCAAGCCCGTACCTGCGTGACAGTAGGTTTATTTATGCGATATAGTTATTTAACAACCTAAAAATATATAGGAATTCGCCACTAGCATTATTTTTTGGGGTCGGCTAGAAACCCAATTGAGGGTCGGGAGTGTTCCCTCAATTCCCTCGTAACCAGATATCTAGGTTCGGGGACTTGGGTTACGCTAATATTGCTATTAGCGCCCTTTAGAACCTACCTAAACAGTATATTGTGTTTTTCCTAACATGTCCATGCATTTCTTTTTACATTTTTCAGGATCGTCAATTCTGTACTAAGTGATCATGCGTGGTTATTTCTAAAAAAAAAAAAAGGAAAACAACCAATGAAGTTGAAATTGCAAGACATTAAGTAAGCAATCAAGGAAAAGTAGTAAATCCATCAAGCAGTCCTAAAAACTATAAAAGAGAAAACAATTAAAAGAAAAGAAAACCCCGCAACTCGACGGGTTTTATACAACGAATGGAACCCGAGACATATGTCGGAAAATGAGCATTACGATAACGGTGGAATGGACAACGACCTCCACCATCTTCACGCTTTATCCACGTTCCAGGATCCTAATCTAAACCTAATCTAAGACACATTGATTCCTTGCCTCATCTTATATGACTAAGATAACGCATAGAAATCGATATTATAACGATGAACGTAGGCATCGGACATGAAATGAATCTTGCAAATTCAAGTCACAAACATCAATTATAACTTGGCGACAACATATTATGAATATACACAACATTCATAGCCAGGAGAAGATAACATGTTATACATCATCAAAGTTAGTATGCATGATATTCTAAAAAGAAAGTTTTAAGAATGCATGTGCATCCATCAGCCAAATCATCCATCACAAAAACTGGGTATTCGATGTAGGCTTGATAAAAGCACAATCAATAGCTATCTTATCCTAGAATTTCTATGACGGGTAATCAGCATATGAGGGACAATTTCATGAAAGGATCATCTCAGGATTTCTAATACATGAATCTCAGATGGCTTAATATGTGCACGTCGAACTTCTAGCTCATCACTTCACGAGACAACGACATTTAAAGAGCTCAAAATAAGCCTAACAGAAACATGCTTAACAATCACAGCAGCTAGAAGATTTCAAATCGAATTTCCAGCACAGTACACAAATTTAAATGCAGTTCAATTGTCCAGAACAACGTCAACTCAAGATTTTGAAGTTTATGACCTCAAATTTGCCATAGCAAAAACTAATCGAGGTTCTAAATTTCCAAAATCAAACATTGATGCGGTAACATTCATTTGACTAGGTAAATGACAACCAACATAATACGTCATTAGAAATCTTGAGAAGTCTCTATAAATCCTTAGAAAGTCACGAACACAGTTGAAATCATTTTCTAGCTCAAACGAAGACATTTAGCAAAGATGTCGGATCGATACTTGGAAACAACCGCACAGACCAGAACAATTTTCCAGATTCTGGAATAGACTTTGGACATGCAAAAACCATATTAAATGAGGTCCAATCAATGCATTTTATAGCTCATTGGAAAGATATTCGAACCGCCTTCGATTTTTATGAAGACTTCGAACATAGAAAACCACAGCAACCAGCTCATATCAATTCATTTGCACAGAAGGTTATTCAGTTAATAAAACAACAAACAGTTGACAAACAGAAATGTGATCGGTTCAATGCCATTCTAATGCCAATCCCACATTCTCTTCTGTCCATTCTCTGTTCACTCTCTAGGCAGCTCACGGAAGACCATAGAAAAAGCACTGACCTTGCTCTTCTCTAATGACTGAAAACATTTGATGGTTCGAGCAACTAAAGGAACCTAAGCCTAATCAGAATACTTCAAAGGCGTCATACAAACCTCATCTAGCCACCATGTGAATGCCATTCATGAGCCACGAATACCACCAACCTTCAACTTTGACAGCTGAGAACCAGTTACGTAGAAGCACAGCACGCGCACAAAAACGTCGAAACAAAAGCATACAAACCAAAAAGAGGCGGTAGACATCTATCGTAACTTATCGACAAACTACGAACCCGAAACACATAGAGGACTAAGAACAAGAGCGTAGATTTTACTGAGGCATTTCCCCAAACATGTGATATGCATTTCCATCAAGGAGTTTATACGAATGAATCGATGATTCACTTTTATTTCCATCACAACAACATCGAGCAAGCTTATTTTAGGTCGATCATGCTATTTAGGCACATCCTAATCTATGCCACTAGAATCGTTCAAACGAGAGCATAGAAACACATACCTCGAAAGTGTAGATGTCGAGTGATGGGATTGAAGAATGTATACCCCGAAATTGTCAATGCCGCCAATTAAGCCTATTGGTTTCGGAGCTCTACCCTTGGAGCGAGCCGAGACCTCCAAATTTGACGCGGATCAATCCGGGGTGAACCCGATCCGGAGAGAAAATCGGTTAAGCATCGTCGTCGTCGTAGCTGTCTCGATTCTCGCAGGGTGACTTGGGATCGAGAGTGCTGTGGCCATTTTCCAAAGAGGCAGGAACAAACAATCAAGGGATAGCCGGCTCCCAAGAGAAAACCAGCTCTCCGCCCTTCTTGCGCGAACGAACACCGACGAAATCCGCAAACGAACTCCCACTCCACTTAGCCGGAGATAGGGATTTTAGTGAAGGAGGAGGTTGCAATCCGATTTCATCCGAAGGAGGCGAAGAGAAGGAGCTGCTACCGTCGCCGCCTCCGCCGCGTTCGATCGTCAGACTCGAGGTCATCGGCTGAGCTCGAAGAACCTTAGAAATCGGCTTCGCCAAGAGAATTTCAAGAGGAGTTGCAGAGAGAGAAAAGAGTATCCCTTGAGTGGCGAGCGGAGAGAGAATCCAGAGAGCCCCCAAAGAGAGAGATATACCTTCACGAGAGTCGTCGTGAGCGTTTTAGGAGAGAGCTCGTGAGAGAGAATCCGTGCACCCCCCTCTTCCTTTTCTATTATTTATTTTCTTTTCTTTTCTTTTTTTTTTTTTTTTCTCCTTTTTCTTTATTTCTCTCTTTTTTTTTCTTTTTTTCGTTTTCCTCATTTCTATTTTTTTTTATCTTTTCATTTCAAACAATTTTTTTACTTTATTTATTTATTTATTTATTTTAATTTTGCAAATTATTGTTTAAAATGTCAACGAAAATTTCAGGTGTCAACACTAAGGACCTCGGTCCTTCTTTAAAACCCTTTATATAAAAGACAAGTAACGGATATCTTATAGAGATAAAGAAATTGGCAAGCGGGCGGCGAAGGTGTTTAGGGGTGCCACATGGAAATAAAGGTGATATATTTTATACATGGTTCTCGAAGCCGTTGTTTTTGCGTTTTAATAAAAAAATCTGAATATAAAAAAGAGAGTTAAACGAATTACCTCTCGAAATGGGCTTTATATGAATTGGTTTGGATGTTTTACGTTCGAGCCCACAAACGTCGGACCTCTAGTTCAGACATACCAGAATGGATGTTGAACGGAAGAGAAAACTTTCGGATAATCACCACTATGATCGTGCTAGCAATTTCCTAGAGACAATCCACCGTATCCTTGATGTTTTTAGTCACGGGCCAAACAAGAGAAATCCCTCTTTTTCTCACATCTTGAAAATCACAAGAACATGCACACACTTTGCTCTCTATTTTCAGCCACCAATCCACTTCTCTCCTTGTTTTGGAAAACATTTAATAAAGATACACTTTCACAAAATCAGCAAGTTTGCTAAAACCTTTGCTGATTTGTGGACAATCATGCACAATTTTGTGCAAAGCGTGCATGTGCACGATTTCGTGCACATGCACGCTTTAATTTTTTTTATTTAGTTGTTATTATAAAAAGGAAATGCACATGATGTGCGACCGTGTGCATGATTAATTAATTAAATAATTAATTAATCAATTCCTAAAACAAAAATATAAGGAACATAATCTTTGTGTGTGCAATTAGGGTACATTAACATGTATCCACTTTGGGCATACATGTGCATCATATGCAAGTAAGCTCGTGACTATAATATAAATTAAATTTCATTTAATTTAATTTCAAATCGACTCAATTCGATTGTAGTAATTATAACACATTTGCAACATTATTTCTCTTGCTAATTAATCTTTAGGTCATACAAGCCAAATTTTTTATGATGTGTGACATCCCTAAGTTCATCACTAAGTTGGTAGTAAAACCTGTACCAACACATTAGTACTCCCAAAACAATTAATTGTCCCAATTAATCTTTAGGTCATACAAGCCATAATTGACATCTAGCAATATGTCATGGCTACCCAGATAGTGTGAATGCTTTAAGAACATAATGAACTTGTCAACTTTGGCTATAGTGTAATTCAATCCCTCTGTCATACTATGTCGATCAAAATAAAGACCATAGAATATTTGTCAAGTCACCGATTCGATCATATGCACAAATCTAATTGACATGCATTTTATTGAGACATAAACAATTTATTCTTAGTTACAACCCCGACCAAGGATTTCAATGCAGTGTCATAATTAGATCGCATAGGATATCATTATTATACCTTATATGTAACAATGAGACAAATTCCATAATGTGCACATGTGCAGCTTTGTATATGAACAAACTATGACCATTAGGTATAAAGACGGATCAACGACCCAGCATTACGTGCACTTGTGAACCATAGTTGTTTAACACACAAGTTAACACTATGCATCAGGTCTAAGGATTATTTACATAAAACCGAAGCATGAACTATTAGAAATTGACCACGTTAAAAGCTTCCATGTCGCTAATCATTCCATATGTCTCACATTCAGTGAACTTGTCTAATACAAACACTTGTGTTCCTAACTCCAAACATCACAATGCCCAATGACTTCTAACTCATCATTCCCATAAGTATCCAATACTTAATGGTGAAGTTATGAACACACCGTCTCAACGGATTATTAATATCCACTTAATAATCCATCGACTATGAAAACGATTTAAAGATTTAGTCTAACTATGAACTCGTCATATATATTCACGACATCTCAAGAATAGATCTAGTTGCAATTGATCTTATGAAATCAGTCATAAATATAAAATAATTGGACAAATGAATGAATACGTCATTGCCATTAATCAAATAATAATGATAGTATAACTGAAATCCCTAATTACATAATAGCTTTAGGGCATACATCCAACAATCTCACTTGCACTAAAGCCAACTTGTCTGGTACTTCAAACCCATTTTGTCAATATGCCTTTCAAAGAAGACGAAGGTAAGGCCTTAGTGAAGGGATCTCGCCATGTTTTCTGTTGAGGCAATTTTCTACAAGGCGATATCACCTCTCCCAACAATTTCTTTGACGAGATGGAAGCGTCTCTCAATGTGCTTAGAATTTTGGTGAGACCTTGGTTCCTTGGCTTGAGCTATCACCCCATCGTTGTCATAAAACAATGTAATCGGTTGCTCAATTGAGGGAACAACTCCAAGATTAGAAATAAACTTCTTCATCCAAGCAGCTTCCCTTTGTTGCTTTAGAAGTGACTACATACTCTACCTCGGTGGTGGAATCGGCGGTTATGCTTTGTTTGAAACTTTTTCCAACTAACTTGTGCCACCATTGAATGTAAAGACATACCTAGACGTAGACTCATAATCATTGGGATCCAATTGAAAATCGGAATCAGTAGAAGCTACAACTTTAAAGTCTCCTTCTTCATGTATAAAGAATAAATCTTTAGTCCTTCGCAAGTACTTAAGAATATTCTTGATTATTATCTAGTACTATTCTCCTAGATTAGGACGATATATGCCGGTAATACTTATAGCATGTGCAATATCAAGTATAGTACATAGCATAGCATACATTATGCTTCCAATAGCAGATGCATATGGTATCTTCGCCATCGCTCTCTTTCTTCGGAGTGTTGGACACATCTCCCTTAGAAAGACGAATCCCTTACCTAAAAGGCAATAATCCTCTCTCGGAACATTGCATGTTAAAACATGTTAACATTTTGTCTATGTATGTAGATTGTGAGAGGCCAATCAATCATCTTGATCTATCTCTATAGATCTTAATACCTAAAATGTAGGTTGCCTCTCCTAAATCTTTAATGGAGAATTTTAGTGACAAGAATAGTATATCATTGACATAAAAAACTAGAAATGCAATTGCACTCCCACTAATCTTATTGTATACACAAGGTTCATCCGGATTTTTGATAAAGCCAAATGATTTGACTACCTCATAAAAATGGATATTCCAACTCCTGGAGGCTTGTTTGAGTCCATAAATGGATTTCTTAAGCTTACACACCTTCCGTTTTTAACTAGTGTATTCAAAACCTCGTGGTTGTTCCATATAGATGTCCTCCTCGAAAAAACCATTTAGAAAAGCCGTTTTGACATCCATATAGAATATCTCATAATCTAGGTGTGCAACTATAGTCAACATAATCCGAATGGATTTTAGCATGGTCTGAGTGAGAAAGTTTCGTCATAATCAATTCATTCTTTAAACGATATCCTTCCGCCACTAGCCACGCTTTGTAAGTTTCAATTTGACCTTCAGCATTCATGTTCCTCTTGAAGATCCATTTACAACTAATTGGTATAATACCATCAAGCAAGTCAATTAAAGTCCAAACTTCATTGGAATACATTGAATCGATTTCAGATTTCATGGCTTCTAGCCATTTACTAGAATTAATGTCCGACATCGCCTCCTCATAGGTTTTAGGATCACCCAGATTGATCACTATCATTCACAATGAATAATTGTTTAATATGATCAACCGAGTGTCTATAACGAGCAGGTAGGCGAGATGTTCTCGCACTTCTCCTAAGATGTTGTGTATCAAAAACTCCCAAAGAATCAAGATTGGTATCTAAACTCGGTTATTTGGTACTTCATTATTTTCTTCTTGTAATACTATTTTCCACCAAGCACCACCTTCTTGGATAAACTGATTCTCTATAAAAGAAGCGTGCTTGCTCACCAAAATTTTTGGTTTGAATGAAAATAGAAATAATATCCAAGAGTTTCCTTTGGATATCCAATGAAGCGACCTTGTTCAGATCTTGCCTCCAATTTTTCCATTTTCAGCTTTTCACCGAAAGTTGGACAACCCCAAATCTTAATATGATTAAGACTAGGTTTTTTACTATGTATCTCATAGGCGTAGTTGAAATAGATTGAGATGGCACTTTGTTTAGTATATATACAACTGTCTCATGGGAATTATGGCCCAAGGGATATTGGCAAATTGATGTAACTCATCACAGATCACACCATATCTAATAAAGTACGATTTCTTCATTTAGATACACCATTATGTTCTGGAGTTCTAAGAGGTGTCCATTATAATTAAATGCCATTCTCTTTAAGATAGTCTATGAATTTAATATTAAGGTATTCACCTCTTCGATCCAATCGAAGAGCCTTAATACATTTTTCGGTTTGTTTCTCAACTTGACCTTTGAATTCATTGAACTTTTTAAAGGATTCAGATTTATACTTCATGAAGTATAAATAACCATACCGTGACTGATCATCGGTGAAGGTAATGAAGTAATTATAACCACCTCTAGCCGTTTCATTAATTGGTCCACATACATCTGTATGTATTAATTCTAATATATCAGCAGCTCGGGCACAATGTCCCATAAAGGAGCTTTGGTCATTTTTCCTGAAAGAGATGCCTCACAAGTTGAGTATGACTCAAAATTTGATGGATCAATGTACCCATCATTACTCAACTTGTTAATTTTGTCTTCTCCAATATGACCTAATCAAATATGCCAAACATACTTTTTATTTGGACCGTCTCTAGGGCGTTTGTTAGTTATGACATTTATATCAATTCTATTTTGCTTATTGACATCGGTAGTTGCATTACCGAACATTGTAATGGTATAAAGGTTATTGGTTAATAAGCTAGAACCAACACATCTTCTATTATGATAAATAGAACATACATCATCGGCAAAAAAAATTCATAATTTTCTTTACCCAAACGAGATATAAAGATGATGTTCCTAAAAGCATTCTTATAATGCAAACAATTCTTTAAAACCAATATATGTCTAGAAGACAAACATAAACGAAAAGTCCCTTTAACTAACACAGCAACTCTTGCTCCATTGGCAAATGTCAAGACAATTTCATTTCGTCCTAGCATCTTGCTTGTTTCCAGATTTTGCGAAAACATACAAATATGTGAAGTTACGGTATAATCTAGAATCCATGAGCTGGATTAGCTTTAACCATAAGATTAGTTTCAGCAAGCGTAGATACCAACACCTTCATAAGCTTGGTCCTTGGGCTTGACCTTCAAGTTTCGAGGTACTTTTACCTCCTCTAGTGCCCCTTAACACAATAATGACATTTCCCCTTTATCAATCTTGGGTTTTGGTTGCTATGGGTTTGTCTGACCTCTTCTTCTTTTTCTTCCTAAAATAGTCTTACCCCTTGAAGAAGAAGCCTTGCTTCAACCCTTGTACATTGGTCCATTATTGTGCATTTCTTCTACATAAACTACCGCATGCTATGTAACTCAACAAAAGTTTTCTCCATCTTATGCATGGAAGTTTTGGACAAAACCAGAGAAGGAATCGGGTAAAAATTGGAGGATCAAATCCCAGAGAAGGAATTGGGTAAAAATTGAGATCAAATCCACAACCATGTGTTGTCCATAACGAGATTTAGCTTAACCAATTCTTCAATGTGCCAAGATCATTTTTCAAAGTATGAAATAGATCCTCCCACTAAATTTATATTCGAATCCTATACTCTTAAGATGGGAAGAGGTAATCTTTGTTGGGTAAAGATTACTAGTGGGGATTGGAGTCCCACTTAAAAGCTCCACCTCACCTAGCAGTTATTGGTGTTCTATGAACTTAGTGAGTGAACCAACTTGTTCAACGCATCATATGCAGTCCCAATCATAACTTCAGCCTTTAGACCATGTTCCTCACCTAATAGTTATTGGCATCACATCATAATTAAGCCTAGCCCATCGTCTCATATAAGTATTGAAAGTATAAACGATTCCCTCACTTGACAATTATTAGAAATCATTTGGCTCCAACCCCAGGAAACATCACATGCATAATGGAGTGGTCAAATATTATGTATATTAATTAACCCCATGAATCCATAGCCGGTCGGTTAACCACTATAATATTTTATTAACCATGATGATGGAAGGCCATGAGTCTGAAATCCATTTTGACTTAATATTATTAATAAGGAAAAAGGATTTGGGTCGTTATTAACGGTCCCACCTTATACATTAACCATTTAACATGCACGATAACATAAACACAATAAATAAATAAATATCACATAAACATCTATCCTATGTGGTTATAATGGAATTATGGTTCAATGGGTCTCGAGCCAAAGAAACCCATTTAGCCATTTTAATGTTTAATAATAGGAACTTGCTCAATTCTTTCTTGAATCTTTGAACTCTTCAAAAACCGGGCCTGAGCTCACCGGCTTAATGGGCCTCCAATGGTTCCCTCCTCTCTTGTAGCATTTACATCAACAATTGAAATATAAACTATGCAAAAATTACATTTCATGAAAATTAAAATAAAATAAAAGGAATGACATAACCTCCATTTAGTAATTACATCCCCCAAAGAATAACGTAATCATCATACATTCATCCATACAACAATCATAATGATTAGGATTTTTCCATGATCACTACCCTTCCTTATGAGCCATAAATTCAAAATTTAAAGCTCAAAGGCATAGATAAAATTATGCATTTAATCAAATTTAAAATTGAACAAACGCCAACCACATCAAGAAATCAAAGTTGATGAAACAATTTCACAAGCGTGATTACGAACGGAAGTTGCATTGTCAACTTTAAATTCACAATCACTTCAATTATTGGTACAATATAAACACAAAGTATAACAAGTTATGGATTTTTGATTCAAAATTGATTTAGTTCCAGTTTTGCTTAGTTGATTAAATTTATCACATCAATTAATCAACTTTATAGGCCACATAAGAGCAAGAGACTCTTAACAAAATAAATTGGCCATTAGAATCAATTAAAGCACGTAAAAATGCCTAAGGTTGTCTCGATACCATTGTTTAGGATTTCATGAATCATGTATAGGTAAAATAAACAAAAAGAAATCTAACGGAACAAAGATGATATATTTTATACATGATTCTCCAAAGCCATTGTTCGTGTGTTTTAATCAAAAAGTTAAACGAATTATCTCTCGCGTGGCACCCCAAGCATTTGTCCGTTAGGATCGCCACAATTGCTTACCCTTCACTTGTCCTAATAACATGTCACTCTGATACCCTTGAATTATAGTGGGTCCATAAGTGCTGGTTTGTTTTATATAAATCGGTCCTAGCAGTTCATGTAACTAAGTATATTTGACATCTCCCTAACCCATACTCAAATAAAATAATGCAATGCACACCAACTACATACTTTATATAAATATAAGTTAGGAGCCTAACCACTTTTATTTACAATACTTGATGGTTATCATGTGTCGGTACATAAAAGCCAAGGCTTTACTAAGCTCGCCTATAACATAAAGTACCCGACTCTACATCTAGTCATGTGCATCGATCCATCATCTAGTGTCGGCTATCCAAAAAGTGTCATCCCCTACCCATCACACGCACAATCACACCCAGCCCGGTCCATTGGTTGGCGGAGGCGGCAGCATCCCCATCATGATCCCATCTCGACGAACATGCACAGATATGAACTCTTGTACCATGGGGCCGTCAGGTAGACCCATGTGATACATGACTAAGACTCGAACATAGACGAATACCAATCCGAACACCAACACAGATGTGCTCCGAACACGAGTACTCAACATCAACCGGGATGTCATTAAAAGTGCCATGTGTGACAAAGTAACGAGGCATCTCTCAATTTGAAATGTTAGTCCCCAAAAGGGGTGAGTATAACCACTCGCAGTAAAGATCCATCAACCTACACAATGCAACAAACAAGACAACCAAGATATCATGTGTAATGCACATGTCACCCATGCAATCATGCATATATGTCCATGAGATCCATTCAATGCCTTAATGATCACAATTTCAATGCCAAATAGTACCAACTCGAATTCATGGACAATTCATGCACCATGCCTTATGCACACACATGCGCATGATTCATTTTCCGTTTTGATATTCAAAAGATCTTATTTTTTCCAGGGACCAATATTTGCATCCCTCCTTGCTCTCACACCCAACCTGGCATCACGAGGTCTCCCACACACCTCCGGGCATCCAGCATACACCTCCGGGCATCTCATACACCAACTGGTATCATGAGGCTCAGCACACACCCGGGCATTTGGCACACACCTCCCCGGGCATCTCGAACTCCGAGGACATCCGCACACGTCCTGGTGGGTCGATTAGAAACCCTAGTAAAGTAACGGGAGATTTACTTTACTTCTACGAACTAGAGATTAATTGGTGGGTACGGGACTTGATTACGTATTTCTCTAACGCCCTTTCGGTACCTTTCTTTTTATTTCGAAAAAATGTTTGGCAAGCAATTTGGATTGATTTTAAATCTATTTCTCTAACATGTGAGGTGTTCATGCAGGTGCGCAAATCACCAATTTAACACCCAAGATAGCAATTAAATGATGCAGAACTTACCTCAAAGCAACGAAAGCATCTGCGTTGTTAAATTAAAAAAATCCACATCAACAACCCTAGATATGGTTTCTAATTAACACGCAATTTCTTTTCTTTTTGTTTTCACTTATTAAACGAGACTATAATCCATATGCAATGCAATGCTTTTAATCTAATATGAAATGATATGGCATGGCAACATGTCCTAAACATATGAATAAAATTTTTATGATCTCTTAATGAACATGCAATTGTTAAATATGCAATTTAAATTAACCAAAATGACTTAATTCTAATGACGTGCAATGCAATGCAATGACGTACAAAATTATTTTAATTAAAATGACATGCAACATTGCAATTTAATATGCGAGCTATATGTCACGCGACATTTATTAAATGACCTAATCTAATGACGGACAATTTCTAATTAGAAATGAACCTAACAATAATCACTAAAATGACATGCATTTCATGAACCTAATTCTATATGACATGCAAATGACATTTTTTATTTTAAAAATGCAATCTATCCTAGAAATTGCAACTAATTTATCCTAAGACAAATTTTATGAAATTTGAAATGATCTAGCTAGATTAAGATTCTATCTAATTTAAACTAGGGATTAAGTCATATTAAATCCTAATTTAAACTAAGACATTATCTAAATCTAAAATGCAATTTATCTAAATTTAAATGATCTAAATTTAAAATTAAACATGTGCAATTCTAATATGCAATGAATATGCAATTCAATGATATATTTTTTTTGTTTTTCTTTAATTAATTTCGAAATTAAAATTTACACATAATTAAACATGCAATTCAAATAAAAAACTAACAACCTAAATGATTGCACTTTTTTTTTGGATTTTTTTATTTAAAAATTCATAATAAGATTGCAAAAAAAAAACTAATCCTAAATATTTTTAAATTTTGATGACAATTTAAATCAAACCTAATCCTAACTTGAAATATTTTTTGGATTTTTTATTTTACAAAAATAAGATTTGACTCAACCAACTTGACAATAGCAAATCAAACAAAAGATAAGATTGATATCCAAAAATTGACGAACCATATCTCGCGCATGAGATTGGGTTAGCCAATTTTAAATTAAATCGAGAATCGAATCTCGGGCTTGAGATTGGATTGTCGATTTTTGTAAGGGATTGCGAGTCGGATTTCGGGCGCGAAAATCGGACCGTCAATCCCTAGCTTGAGGGACTATTTCATGTTGGAATATCAATCATACGTTAAGGAACAATTCCACTAAAAGAGAATAAAAAAAAGGAAAAATGAAAAATAAAAAAATAAAAAAAAAACTACCTAATTGATTTTTTTTTTTTCTTTTTTGTTTTTTTCCTTCTTTTCTTCCACGTTTTGGCAGCTTCGTGGAGGTTCACCGGGAGTTCAACGTCGGAGCTCCGGCGATGAGGACCAGCAGCGAGCGGATCGGCGGCGAGCGGTGGTGTCGCGAGGAGCAGCAGCAGGCGAGATCTCGGCCGGCGTCGCGGGCGCAAGTGCTCGGGTTTGCAGGCAGAGAGGCTTCACGGGCGTCTGGCAGCAGCGGCTTCGCTGTTGGAATCGCAAGGGGGGGTCGCGGACGACTGGGCTGGCGTCGCGGGTTGCTCGCGAAGGAGGCGCGGCGAGGCTCGGCGTCGTGGTGGCGCGGTTCGTCGGGGCTTGTAGCGGTGACCGGCGGCTACGTCGGCGCGGGGACCAGGCGGAGGCGCGGCGGAGGATTCACGGATCGTCGAGTTGGGCTATGGGCGGGGCTCAAGTGCGGGGTGCACGGATGGACAACTCCGGACAGGAGCAAGGAGACACGCGTCGGTGGGGACTGGAAACCAGGAAAGTGGATTTGCCGAAGAAGATGAACAGTAAAAAATTTTCCTTCTTTTTTTACTTTTCCCTTTCCTCTCTCCTTCTGCAGCCGCACCTTGTGTTTTCTGCAGGAAAATTACTTTTTTGCTTTTTGTGCTTCTTTCCTTTTCCCAAGAAAACCTTCACGGATGGCTTCTCTCTCCTCTTTCACTTTTTACTTCTTTTTCTTCAAAACTTTTCTCCACTTTTCTGAAGAAAAAAAAACCCCTTTAAAAAAGCCCTCTCCACATACCCGATTGCTTTTTATAGGCCAAGAAAAATGCAATCTTTTAGAATATTTTTTCTCGTTTTTTCAATATAACGAAGATTCTATAACCTCCTAATCACAAAAATCCTTATCTCAAAAATATTCTCCCCGATTTCATCATCTATTGATAAAAAATAAGATTACAATGCGATTTTTTTAAATTTTCAAAAACCATAATATCGCATCAAATCTTAATTTTTAAGATAATCAATTAAAAATAACACGGGCTTGGGTTAATTTTATCCTTTCATGGGCCTAGCCCGATACCTGCTAATTTAAAACCAAAAACAATTCGACCCATCCACCACCGGTCCAAAAATAAAATGCAAAAAATATAAATTAAAAATAAATGCACCTAAATTATATGCTATGCAATTAATATTTTTTTTTTAAGATAAAATTAATCCCTAATTTTTTATGCAATAAATGACTAAATGGGTTGCCAAAATTTAGGTGTCAACAGCTGCCCCTCTTTGAAGGTGAGCTCGAAGAGGTTGCCTTCAAAGACAAATTGAGATCTAAATTTTGACCATGCAAATGCACCAAATGATTTTTTTTTTTTTATTTTTTTTTTGGAAAATGAATTCCATTTTTTAATGCAATTTATATGATGCATGGAAATGCTAATGCAAATGCATGATGTCAAAGGAAAGAACGTATCTACAATTACTTACCAATTAAGGCGGTAAAGCATCTTGAGGTACATGATAAATCCCTATTTACTCCACAAGTACCCGACTCTCACTCAGGTTCTTGAAAAGTGTAATAATAGATCGAGACATTCAGATCCAGACGAGATGTCAAGATTTTTTGAAAAACTCAAAATACCTAGATCCAGACTAAGGTATAATGAGAAGGATTGACAAACATTCACATCCAAAGTGAAATGTTTGAATGAAAATAATCAAGACATCCAGATCCATTCACATCCGAGATGTCAAGATTTTGGGATGATCAAAACTAAGGTATAACGAGAAGGATTGACAAAAAACATTCACATCCAGAGTGAAATGTTTGACCTAATCAAGACATCCGGGTCACTGTCAAGATTTTTTATAAATACCTAGATCCAAACTAAGGTATAACGAAAAAAGAACATTCACATCCAGAGTGAAATATTTAACGAAGAGAATTGAGACATCCAGATCCAGACTGAGATGTCAAAATTTTGGAATGCAATTTGTATGCAAATGGTAAAGGAACTTACCTGGAATATCTTACCTTCAAGGAGGGTAGAGTGATTCAGGACCCGTACCTTTCTACGGTCGCCTAAAATAGTAACATGGCTTTGCAAAGAGACTGCTTCCTAGGACTCGTACCATTCTACGGTCGCCCAGTATGACAGTGTTTGGTTGTGTCTAGGACTCGTACCATTCTACGGTCGCCTAAACGGGGATTTACCTTCCAGGACCCGTACCATTCTACGGTCGCATGAATAGGGAAATAGGTTTTGTCTAGGACCCGTACCATTCTACGGTCGCCTAAACGGGGATTCACTTTCTAAGACCCGTACCATTCTACGGTCGCCTAAAATAGGGAATAGGTGTTGTCGAGGACCCATACCATTCTACGGTCGCCTTGACGAAAAATTGATTTTTCAGGACCCGTACCATTCTACGGTCGCTTGAATGGGGAAATTGCTTTTCCAGGACCCGTACCATTCTACGGTCGCCTGTTAGAGCAATAAATGTTGTCTAGGACCCGTACCATTCTACGGTCGCCTAAACTGAGGTTTTGCTTGGCTAGGACCCGAACCATTCTTCGGTCGCCCAGCCTTGCGACAGAAATCATCCGACCAGGACCCGAACCATTCTTCGGTCGCCTTAATCAGATTGAATCTGGAGAAAAATCTTTGGGGGACAACTCCATCGAGTGTCGATTAAAAGGGACTCTGGGCTACGAAAGCACGCCAGGTCAATATAAATGGACATCGGGCTACAAAAAGCACGCCGAGTCGATATAAAGGGACATCGGGCTACAAAAGCACGCCGAGTCGATAAAGAGGGACTCTGGGCTACGAAAGCACGCCAGGTCAATATAAAGGGACTCTGGGCTACGAAAGCACGCCAGGTCAATATAAGGACACTGGGCTACGAAAGCACGCCAGGTCAATAAAGAGGGACTTTGGGCTACGAAAGCACGCCAGGTCAATATAAAGGGACAGCTTGACCAAGTCAAGTGTCGATGCACTCAAGGGAGAATACCTGCACAATGACAAGTATTTTAAAGTATGGTAGAGATACTTACCTTGTGATATCTCTAATTCTTCGGAATATGCCTTTTGGAATTTAGATATCCTGTGGAAGTCTTTCACCTCATGGTGGAGGTTTCTCATATCCTAATATCATGAAACATTCTGAAAGGAACTTGAATTACCTATCGACATGATTTAGAGCAAAAACTGATATGCATTCATCAAAGAGATAAGACAATCTAAGCTACTCTAGAATGCACATTTCAAAATTCAGTGAGGTTTTCATCAACTCAATCGGGGTTTATGCATAATGACTTTTGCATCACCCAAATTTCCAGTGGAGAGAATTATCATTCAAGACAATCTTCACTCACGACATGGATTTCTTAAAAATACTAAATGAGAGACTTTCGGTTAGAAAGGACTTTCACTCACTCTCATTTAGAATGGCTATTTTATGAGAATCACTCAATTTTATCATATCGACATGGGTCCGAGTATTCTCGCAAGCGGTACGATCTTACCAATCTGAGAGGTCTTTAACAGGGACCATAATGTGGGCTTGGTCAACGGCTTAACAAAAGGACTCTTTGAGTCAAAGCTATTGAATGAACAGTCTTGTAATCATCTCCGGGTTTACAAGTCAAGAACCCTGCAAAATGAAAAAGAAATAATCTTGCTCGCACTTCTTCGAGCGATGCTTATAAACATATGAACTCCTACGTTAATTCAAATGCCCTAATCTGAAGAGACTTTGTAAGGGACGTAACGTAGGTTGGGTTCATGGGTTGAGAAATGAAAGGATCATTAGGCTCAAAATGTGTGTAAAAGGTGTGAGAGTTGATGATCATCTTGGCATTGCCACCAGTTTTCTTTTTCACCATCGGGGATTGTCTTCATGAAGTGCCCCATTGATTGTAAAAACTCAGCATTTGAGTTCTTTGACTATTGCTCCATTGGGATTCAATTCTTGTAATTGACAGTCACCTATCTTGACTCTTTTTTTCATCTATGGGCATTGGCCTTGCTTTTACCAGGCACACCGCTTTTTCATGCCCCTAGTTTTCATTCACTTTTTTTTCACTTCTTTTTTCATGGGCATTGGCCTTGCTTTTACCAGGCACACTGCTTTTTCATGCCCTTAGTTCTATTTTGAATTCAATTCTTGCGCATAATGCATGCGTCAAGCAATTACACTTTGAATGACACTTGAACTTTTCAAGAGTCTTCATCTGCCTTTTGCCTTGCCCCAATGTGGGGGATGATCACCAACTGGGTTTAAAGAAATGAAATTGCAGGCTCAAGTGGGCTATGCAAAGGATATAAGTGTATAGGATAGAGAAAGAAATGCTCTTCGTCATCCTAAGGCACTTAAATTAACACATGAATTCAATGTAATAGCATGACTTGAAGATTGATGCAAGTGAGAGCAAGAAAATTTCAATTCATTTTCCTCACCTCATGATGCATTTTATCTCTTAGTTGCCCCGATGTGGGGTGATTCTTGACAGGGGTGATTTGAAAAGAATATCCATAAGTGTATGGGCTCAAAGGGTTAAGCAATGGATCACCTGTAGTGTTTGGGATAGAGAAATGAATTGCCTCTCATCATTTCGGTTGCCGTACCTTTTGCGAGAGAACTCTTTACCTTATGGATATGAACCTTCCTACACTCATCTCACAAGTGTATGAATATGGGACTGTGTATAGGATAGGGTTTGCCTTTCATCATCCCGACTCGTCTCATTTAGTATGCTCAATCAATTCCACATCATTCATTAAATTAGTCCATCCTGATGTTCTTTAGTGGAATTGGTGGACAAAACAAGTAAGAGTCATCATGCAAAACCCTCTTTAGGCATGGAAAATTGTCAACTTTAAAACAAAAGTTTTCCACACTGCAAAATGGTTTTAAGCATTCATTCAAGGATTCCTCTACAATGGGATTGCCTCAGCAGTTGATGTCTTTGGATTGTCCTTATCATCCAAGATTGAAAATCCACTTTTGCCCCTGCACAAGAGAACGTGCATCAGTATGATGCTATGCACATAAAAGTAAATTCAAATTGCACATCCATTTTGGCTCGGATTGAGACTTTATCCCAATCGGGTCACTACCAAAACCTGTCATGCCCCCTATTTGTCAACTCTTCCACCAGGGAATGATGGTCCTCTTTTACTTGGCACAAATCTTTTTTCATTGCAAGTGCACTCTAAACCTGTTGGTCACAAGTCAAGTTTATTGATCATTGAAACTTGATACGTTATTCTCAGATGTCCCTTGTCATAACAAGTTATAGAATCATGCTCGAGACAAGAAGCAAATGAGTCAGATAAACAAACATGTTTAATCTGCTACAAGTTTTGGGAAAATGTATTTTTTTTTTTTTGCTTTTGTTTAGCAGTGAAATACTTTTGTTTTCGAAAAAGTTTTTGGGAGGAAGCATGAAAAAGTCCAGCCTCAGGATTTCTCCATGGATGATAGTTTCTTTCATGGTTGGATATCATCATTGGACTGGTTTGGAGTACTCCATCATGTCCTCAAAATTTGAAATAAAATTGTAATTTCATTGAATAGAATCAAATGAATTACATTATTGGAATGGAAATTGTGATTCCTAACCCCTAAAAAGAGAAAACATCAAAAACAATTCCTAAAAAGCGAAACCAATCCTAAAAAGTGATAAAATTCCCACTCAGGGGAATGTAAAAATTCCGAGCATGCCCTTAATTAAACAAGGAAAGTTAACTACTTAGGACCATGAATCATGCATGCTTGAAGTTCTTCACCATTGGCTCCTTGATCGTCATCGAACGCAACCCTTCCAGGCGTCATCGAGTTCTCTTCTTCCTTCTAGATATGTCATCCCATCCACTTGGAACTATCTCTTCATGGTAGCATCAAATTAAGCTACTTCGGGAAAATGAGAATATTCAAAAGTTCTCTTGGCTCTCTGTCCATCACTCCACTTCATCCTGATTCTCACATTGTCAAGATTAGAGTACCTGGGTTATCTTCCAATTCATCACGGCCCATTTTTGCTTAGTGAGAAAAAGAGTCCAAATCTGTTTGGAGGGATTGGATTTGACTTGACTTTGGAGGTGTGCAATTTGCTTATTTATATTGTCGATGATGCGGTCCAGCACCTCGTTTTGATTTGCCATTTTAGATCTTGATCGTGTACGGATGGGTGAGCGAGATCGCTTCATAATTACCTAATCCAAATGAATGAAAATATGTAAACACAAGGTGTAAATAGAGAATCAATCCATGACAATGATCTATCAACTTTTTTTCATCATTTTTTTATTTTATGAAAAGCTCTTACAATGAGGGAATTTCCTAAAGAGAACTAGAAAAATAGACATCCTAGTAAGATCAAATTTCCTAGACATGAATTGAAAACAAATTCTCCAAAGCTTTTTTATTTTTCCAAATGATTCATTGCATGGCAATTTCCTCATTTCATTTCTAAAAGGAATTAGATCAAATGACTATACTAGATTGTCATGGACAGACCAAAAGCATGACAAAATAAATTGCATGGTATAGGGATAGAAAACTTACTTTACCAAGAAAAATCAATGGCAATCACATAGACATGCGCATGGTAAGTGGCTCGATTTCTAATCTATAAGGCTTATCAAAGTGAAGCCACAAGGATGATCAAACTAGCCACGGGCTTGTGGACTATGTCGGGTCCTCATGACTCCGGCTTGGTCAAAGAGCCAACCCGGGTCGCGGGCATGCGGACCGAGGTGGGTACTCTTGACACCATGAAAGAAACTTCGGGATTGAGATGGGCGACTCGTACCGCGAGCATGCGGTCGGAGTGGTATCCATCTCAATACCATCCTAAATGATCCTATGCGGCCCAGGTCCGGCGGCAGGTTGTGTGTGCAAAGTGTAGTGATAAATGCAAAGCATGCACAGCAATTTAAATCAAGCAACACTTCATATGTGAAAATAAATCATACATCCCTACGCCTCCCTGCAAAATAAAGGTTAGCAAACACTTCCCCTTATACCTCCCATCCTACAAGAACATTTAACACCTAAAATGTTAGGGACGTACCTGGGATCCTCGCTGCCAAACAAAAATGTTTTTTCAAAAAGAAATTGGCCTAAGTCCACTAAGAGTTTTAACTCAAGTCCCCAGCGGAGTCGCCAAGCTGTCGCGACCAATTTTTTCGGGTTTGAACCACCTAGGGTTTGGCTAATGGATTGTTAAGCCTAGACTTAACTCGGGCTCTCCCAAGCCCATACCAATTCGCGACTTAGGTTTGAATTGTTAACATGCAATTGAATTTTAATTAGGAGTCGCCACTAATCTATTTTTGGTGGGTCGATTAGAAACCCTAGTAAAGTAACGGGAGATTTACTTTACTCCTACGAACCAAAGACTAAGGGTACGGGGACTTGATTACGTTAGATTTCTCTAACGCCCTTTCGGTACCTTTCTTTTTATTTTGAAAAATGTTTGGCAAGCAATTTGGATTGATTTTAAATCTATTTCTCTAACATGTGAGGTGTTCATGCAGGTGCGCAAACCACCAATTTAACACCCAAGAAAGCAATTAAATGATGCAGAACTTACCTCAAAGCAACGAAAGCATCTGCAGTGTTAAATTAAAATCCACATCAACAATCCTAGATATGGTTTCTAATTAACACGCAATTTCTTTTCTTTTTGTTTTCACTTATTAAACGAGACTATAATCCATATGCAATGCAATGCTTTTAATCTAATATGAAATGATATGGCATGGCAACATGTCCTAAACATATGAATAAAATTTTTATGATCTCTTAATGAACATGCAATTGTTAAATATGCAATTTAAATTAACCAAAATGACTTAATTCTAATGACGTGCAATGCAATGCAATGCAATGACGTATAAAATTATTTTAACTAAAATGACATGCAACATTGCAATTTAATATGCGAGCTATATGTCATGCGACATTTATTAAATGACCTAATCTAATGACGGACAATTTCTAATTAGAAATGAACCTAACAATAATCACTAAATGACGTGCATTTCATGAACCTAATTCTATATGACATGCAAATGACATTTTTTTATTTTAAAAATGCAATCTATCCTAAAAATTGCAACTAATTTATCCTAAGACAAATTTTATGAAATTTGAAATGATCTAGCTAGATTAAGATTCTATCTAATTTAAACTAGGGATTAAGTCATATTAAATTCTAATTTAAACTAAGACATTATCTAAATCTAAAATGCAATTTATCTAAAGAAGATGATTTAAATTTAAAATGAAACATGCAATTCTAATCTAATATGCACAATGATTTTTTTTGTGTTTTTTTTAATTCGAAATTAAAACTAACACATAATTAAACATGCAATTCAAATAAAAAAACTAACAACCTAAATGATTGCACTTTCTTTTTTTGGATTTTTTATTTAAAAATTCATAATAAGATTGCAATTCTAAATATGCAAGATAACAACAAACCTAATCCTAATTCAAGATTTTTTATTTTTCATTTTACAAAAAATAAGATTGACTCAACCAACTTGATAATAGCAAATCAAACAAAAGATAAGATTGATATCCAAAAATTGACGAACCATATCTCGCGCATGAGATCGGGTTGGCCAATTTTAAATTAAATCGCGAATCGAATCTCGGGCTTGAGATTGGATTGTCGATTTTTGTAAGGATTGCGAGTCGGATTTCGGGCGCGAAAATCGGACTATCAATCCCTAGCTTGAGGGACTATTTCATGTTGGAATTTCAATCATACCTTAAGGAATAATTCCACTAAAAGATAGAATAAGTAAAATAAATAATGAACAATAAAATAAACAAATAAAAAAACTACCTAATTGATTTTTTCCTTTTTTTTTTTTTGTTGTTTTTCCTTTGTTTCTCCTTCTCAAACGGAGCAGCAACGTGATGGTGGGTCACTGGTTCGGCAAAGGGAAGCTCCGGCGAGGGCACACCGGCGGCGGAAAAACTCCGACGACAAGCGGAACGGCGGAGGCGAGCGCAGGGGACTCGCGGGTCACTACCAATTGCGAACAGCAGGTGCTGTGCAGGGAGTTTGGATCCGAGCGGCGTCGGGGAACTCCGGTGACCTGCAGGCAAAAACGGGTCGGAGGCCGTGGCGATTGGCACCAAGATCGTCGTGAGGGAGACGAGCGCTGCGACTGGAGTGGGCTCGTCGGGGGGCGGTTCGGCGTCGTGGATTGTCGCAAGGGCTTCAGTGGCCGGCGCAAGGGCTTGGGTGGCAGCAGGCCAGCGGGATCGCAAGATCTGAACAATGGACCACGGGCGGAGGACTCCGGAGCTGGATCGGGCTCGGACGAAGCAGCAACAACGTCGGTGCAAGGACGCGGCGGTGGCTGGCAAGCGCACCAAGGGCAGAGATGGTTCGCCGCTTCACAGGGGCATGGGCAAACGGAGATGGGTCGCAGGGCCTCGGCTCCGAGTAACAGCAGGTGGCGTTGGGCGGATCGATTACCGGCAGAAAGCGGAGGAGGGCGTCGGACTTCGCGGAGGGCGAGGAGCGGTGGTGGTCGCACGCACGTCTTGCAGCTCGGTGAGGCGTCCGGCGTCGGTGGATCGAGTAGCAAGGCACGGCGGACTTCGGCTCGCGCGGGGGGAGCAGTGCGTGGAGAAGAAGATTGAACAGTAAGGGTCAAATCACTCCCCCCTTTTCTCTGTCTTCTCTCTCTGCCTTTTCTTTTTTTTCTCACTTTTGCTTTTTCTTCTCTTCCTCCACCAAAAGAAACCCTACCGAAAAGCCTCCTTTTTTCTCATGCAGTACACTGCCCTTTTATAAGCAAGTATAATGCGATCTTCTTAGAATATTTCGAAAATTGCTTATAACCTCCGGATCACAAAATCCTTTTATCTCATAATATTCTCCCGGATTTCATCATCTATTGATAAAAAAAATAAGATTACCATAATATCGCATCAAATCCTAATTTTTCGCAAGATAATCAATTAAAAATAACGACGGGCTTGGGTTAATTTTATCCTTTCATGGGCCTAGCCCGGCCTACCGAACTAGAGCTTAAAAACATAAAATTTGAGCTCATCCACCACCGGTCCTAAAAATAAAAATGCAAAACATGTAAATTAAAAATAAATGCACCTAAAAAATTATATGCTATGCGATTGAATTATAATATTTTTAAGGGTTAAAAATTAATCCCAAATTTTTATGCAATAAATGACTAAATGGGTTGTCCAAAATTTAGGTGTCAACACCCCCCCATGGGCCGACAGTTTTGTGGGCCTCTTGGCCTATTTTGGGCCCGAATTTTTTTTTTTTTTTTTTTTTGGGGGCCTAGATGTCCAATTTAAATGGCCCATAGAAAGTAATAATAATAATAAGCCCATAATTCCTACACCACTTTAGGGCATTTTGATTTTTATAGAAATCAATTAACATTCCCATAACCAATTTTACATAGCGGGTTCGGTCCAAGAGATAAAATAACGTGGCCGATGATGTAATTGTCCATATGGCCATTCAAAGACAACTTCCTCTCCTTCAAAAATTAATATTTTGGGTTGTCGAGATTCTCGGATGCCACAATTCTCCCCTCCTTAGAGAGTTTCGTCCTCAAAATTAGACATTACTTATGTCTCATCAAACAAAAGAGGGTATTTTTCCTTCATTTCTTTTTCACTTTCCCATGTGGCCTCTTTCATATCATGATATCGCCACAACACCTTAACCAGAGGAATTTTATTCATTTGTAGGACTTGTTCCTTTCGATCTAATACCCGTATTGGCTTTTCTATGTACCTCACTTTCTCATCCACTTTGATGGCTTCATGATCGAGTATGTGTGCTGGATCCGACCGATATATCCTTAGCATTGACACATGGAACACATCATGTAAATTTCCCAATTTAGGAAGCATCGCCAAATGATAAGCTACGTCTCCTATTCTTTCGAGTATCTCAAAGGGTCCAACAAATCTGGGACTTAACTTTCCTTTTATTCCAAATCGTGACATTCCTTTCATTGGAGATACTTTAAGGAATACATTATCCTCCACATTAAACTCTAAGGCTCTTCTACGCTTATCTGCATAGTCTTTCTGCCTACTCTGGACTGTTTTAAGTCTTTTCCCCGATAATTTCAATAGCCTCGCAGTAATTTGTACCAGTTCAGTCCTCTCAATCTCCTTTCACCTACTTCATTCCAACAGACAGTGGGTCCTGCACCTTCTTCCATATAATGCTTCATATGGAGCCATGCCTATATTTTCTGAAAACTATTGTTGTAGGCGAACTCTATTAAGTGCAATTTTTCATCCCAACTTCCCCTAAAATCAATAACACAAGCCCTCAAAGATATCTTCCGTAGTCTGGATCACTCTTTCCATTTGTCCATCTGTTTGAGGATGAAAAGCAGTACTAAATTGAAGCTTTGTCCCTAAGGCATTTTGGAGACTTCGCCAAAAATTTGAAGTAAACTTAGAGTCTTGATCAGATGGATATGTCACCGATCCGTTAGGGTCGCCACAGTTTGCTTACCCTTCACTTGTCCTAATAACATGTCACTCCGATACCTTTGAATTATAGTGGGTCCATAAGTCCTGGGGGTTTGGTTTATTTAAATCGGTCCCAGCGCAGTTAATGTAACGGAAGCATATACGACATCTCCCTAACCCATACTCAAACAAAATAATGCAATGCACACCAACTACACACTTTATATAAATATAAATTAGAGCCGAACCACTTTTATTTACAATACTTGATGGACATTATGTGTCGGTACATCAAAAAGCCAAGGCTTTACTAAACTCGGCTATAACCAAAAGTACCCAACTCTACATGCAGTCATGTACATTGATCCATCGTTTAGTGTCGGCTATCCAAAAAGTGTCATCCGCTACCCATCACACGCACAATCACACCCAGCCCGGTCCATCGGCTGGCGGCGGCAGCAGCATCCCCATCATGATCCCATCTCGACGAACATGCACAGATAGGAACTCTTGTACCATGGGGCAAGTCGGGTAGACCCATGTCATACATGGCTAAGAATCGAACACGGACGAATACCAATCCTCGAACACAAACACAGATGTGCTTCAAACACGAGTACTCAACATCAACTAGGATGCCGTAAAAAGTGCCACGTGTGACAGGTAATGGAGGCATCTCTCAATCTAAAATGTTCGTCCCCAAAAGGGGTGAGCACAACCACTCAGCAGTAAAGATCCATCAAACTACACAATGCAACAAGCAAGACAACCAAGATATCATGTGTAATGCACATATCATCCATGCAATCATGCATATATGTCCATGAGATCCATTCAATGCCTTAACGACCACATTTTCAATGCCAAATAGTACCAACTCGAATTCATAGACAATTCATGCACCATGCCTTATGCCTTATGCACACACATGTACATGATTCATTTCCTGTTTTGATATTCAAAAGGATCTCATTTTTTCCAGGGACCAATATTTGCATCCCTCCTTGCTCTCGCACCCAACCTGGCATCGTGAGGCCTCCGACACACACCTCTGGGCATTCGGTACACCTCCAGGCATCTCATACCCCAACTGGCATCACGAGGCCTCCGACACACACCTCCGGGCATCCAGCACACACCTTCGGGCATCTCGAAACTCTCGAGGACATCCGGCACACACCTCTGAGCATCTCGACACTCCCAAGGCATCGTCGTCTCAACCGTCCGATAGTATTATCAACATCACAATATATACATATATGTCTCACTTTGAGAATGACATTCAATGCAATACAATCATAAGTTTCCATGTGCTTACAAAGCCTCATCAATTTCATTATTCTTGAATGTCATATGATATGGTAAATGCCACCACATATGCTGTAAAGCTTGTAGAATACCAGTATGTTGGCATGAAGTTGGAGAAAGAAAGATTATAGGCCTAGAGTTGGTTCAGCAATCAGTGGATGCCGCGGCAGTTATCAGAAGTAGATTAAATACCACTCAAAGTCATCAAAAAAGTTACGCAGATAAGTGTCGAAGGTTTTTGGAATTCCAAGTTGGTGATCACGTTTTTATAAAAGTGTCACCAATGAGGCGAACTTCGTGCTTTGGTAAGAAGAGAAAAACCAAGGTACGTAGGTCCATTTGAGATTCTTGAGAGAATCGAAACTCTAGCGTACCAACTTGTGTTGCCGCCGAGATTGGCGCAAGTGCACGACGTATTTCACGTGTCGATGTTAAGGAAGTATGAGTCTGACCTGACCCACGTGCTTAATTTTGAGAAATTAGACGTGATTGACCAAGTGTCATAAGTTGAAAGACCGGTTCAGATTATGGCCAAAAAAGAGCAAGTTCTACGTACAAAGACTATCCCATTGGTCAAAGTGGTCTGGCAACACCACGGTACCGAAGGAGTAACCTGGGAGATTGAATAGTTGATGAGGCGTTCGTAACCCCACATGTTTGCTTAAGCATTGTAAATGTTTAAATTCCAATGATGAAATTTTTATAGGAGGGAAAGAGTTGTGACATCCTAGAATTTCAGTTCTTGTTTTAATTGAATAAATCGGGCATTTCGTCGATGTGCCTAAAGTGTTACTCTCAAAGCTGATAACTTGTGAGATAACTAGACTATCTAGAGAAGTCACTAAGAGATTTTAAGGCAAATCGACTTGAGGATTCGACTAGGAATTGACTACTCGACCATGCTCATCTGCCGAAATTATTATGGCATAGTTAAAAATCGATTAGAGATCGTAGATAGGTCAGTTCAATCGAGACATGTGGTTAAATTTGGGTGATCCTACTAAATTACAAAATTCTCGTCGATCAGCACCAGAATGATTTTTCTATCATTTTGGTACCATGTGTCTGTATTTGAAACCTCGAGATTTTCACGACATCGAGAGTCGCCAATGTGTTGAAAAGGTTCATTGTAGCTCGAAGAAAATTGATCATGAGTCATTTGTACTAAAAATTTCTAAAAGCTACTTGGTAGCCTTGGTCACGTTAAAATCGTGCTAGATTGAAATTAACCGCAAATTTGAATCTAATTTTAGAAATTGAAAGTTTTGTCATGTCACAAGTTATTTTAGGAACGTCGACTCAGCCTCTGAAGATTTTTCTGCAAATCGAGACTTTTTTGGAAAAAGTCATCATAGGGCCGTTTTTGTCGAGAGAATGTCAAAGACCGTTTTTGATCATGCAATCGAGATGCAAGTATGATCAATTGGTGAGGAAAATACCAATTTGATTGACAGCTTAGTGTTGGAATTTATAGAGGCCAATTTGAGTGGATTCAAATAGAGATTGAATGGAAATTGAACCTAAGATCTTCAAAATTCGTGTGCCCCCACGACCTATGATTATTGGACCATTTTAAGTCTTCTAGATGGAGCTTTGGTGGCTGATTTTTAGCCTAGGGATGCAGCTGGTGGAGGAAAATGGTCAAGGGGACAAGAGGATAGCCTTGAAGGTTTGGTAGGCCCCCTTGGTTCCCTCATCTCCTCCCTTTCTCCCTTAGCTAGCCAAACAACACCCCCATCCCCTTCATTGTGCCATTTCCAGCTCCAACAAGCCAGAGGTACCGTCAAACTAGCTAGCTGCTTCCCGCGCCATTGCATGCCACCAACCATCGCCATTTGCCGCCCCACCTCACGTGCGCACTGCCATGCCTCACTACACGACCTCGACGCTTAAGCTGCCTTTCCCACATCCTAGCCAGCTACCTCAACCTGTGCCAAAGCCATGTAGCTCGCCTCCGTCACCGTGAGCCGCTGCCGAAGCTTCTACCGCTACCACCTGGACCAGTTCAACCCATCTCAGCCCGTCTTGGTCCATTCCCGCCTTAACCAAGCCTCCAACCAGCCGTTGCAAGCACCAAACAGTAGCCGAAAGTGTGGGTTTCCAGCAGAGGTTTAGGCCCACTTTGGCCCATTTCCCAACCCCGAAAGCCAAGCCTGCTTCGGAGTTTCTCGTCCCCCACCGCGTCCTCGTCGTTTCGAACTGAACAATTCGTTAATCAAGTGAGTTTAACTCACTAATCCTTGTTTAGTAAGGTAATTATGCTTAAGGGTTGATTAGTTTAGGTTAAGCATGGATTATGTGGATAGTTAGATTAGATTAGTGATTTAATTAATTGTGATTGTATGTTAGGTGGTCAAAGTAGTGTAATTAGAGCCTAGACAAGCTTTAGAATTTATCTAGAGTAGTTCGGAAATTTTTCAGGGTCGTCTTAGCTTCCAATTTGGCTTTCCAAGCCTAAGTCATATTTATGGCATTTAATAATTAATTTCCGTAATTATTTAATTATTTATTTATTTTCCGAAAATTAGACTTGGATAGTCGATGACCGGAATTTTACACCGATTGCAGTGGTGTGATTTGTTCATTTAATTGAGTTCCAATTTATATTGATTGTACATAATTTGTGTTTTAAGAATTTATTCTTAAATTTAATTGATCTCGTATTTAATTGGGAAATAACCAAGCGTCGGTTTATAACACCAAAAATGTTTTAGTGGACCATATTAATTGATGGGATTTTCAAGTGACAGGAAATTGTATTTTGGCTAAGGCCGACTATGTACCCACGCATGAGTATTTTTATCAGGTATGATAAAAATGAATGAATGGTTAGATGATTAGACCAATAATTGCAATAGCTTCTGGTGAGCATAAATGGTATATTATGTGAGTATAATTGCGGCAGCTTCTGGTGAGCATAAATAATATACTATATGAGTATAATAATGTCAACTTCTAGTGAGCATAAATAGTATATTATATGAGAATAATTGTGGCAGCTTTTGGTGAGCTATAGTATACTATATTAATATTTGAGGTAGCTTCTGGTGAGCTATACTATCTATATAGCAGCTAAAGTGAGCAGTCTTGGACTATGGTCGGACTTATAGATAGTATTGATTGAGATGACCGGGGAATGGTCTCGTTGACATGTAATCAACTAAATCGATTGATCGATGGTTCAATCTAATTGATTCAATGTATGGTTATTAGTATTTATTAATTGAACTGACTTGTAGGAAGGAACTGAGGTCAAGGTAAGTCTTCTGACTCATGGTTGTTCTTAGGTAGCCCTTAGGGCATATTTTCTTCCTAATCAAGTCTTAAGGGGTTGAACTTGCTGAGACGTTGTCTCATCCTATTGTGGGATAACATTTTAGGCCTATAGATGGCAGCCCCACTAGAACATTTTGGACGACCAAAGAAATTCACATAACAAAGTTATCATATTCCGATACATGGGCACCCTGATGGACTTGAGTATGTGCTGGTGAAGTCCATAGTCTGGGTTGATGCAGGTTTACCTAAAAATGTGCCCCATCAATACAGTCTTGATATCGTCATTATCATAATGGTCAAAGGGAGGGCCTGATACTAGAATGTGAGATACCTCGTATGTGATGGAGGTTGCTTTTGGAAAGGGTACGGCAGACCCTAACGTTCGTTCAGTGGTGGACACGAAGGATCCCAAGCTTGATGATCCAAATTCTCCTGTGTATTTAGCAGTAGGCTCCAGCTGGAGTATGGAAGAATGAGAAATCAAGGAGGATGAGGACTCGTAGTGGTTTTGAAACCCCCACCCCTGTTGGTAGACTTTGCCTTCTAATGAACCGGTGTAAGACCTGACTTGAGTGGTTGTATTGTAATATATACATTCTGGTTGTGATGTATATAAGTGTGGTTGTGGTTTTCATGTTTGATATTTGTGGCCTTGCTTTCCTATCACATTGTTTAATTGTTTGGGGATTTTATATTTGCTTTCGCATATGTATTTAAAATGAATGGGTCGGCGATGCATCCTAGGACATCGCTATTATTTCAACCAAGAAGGGATGGGCATGGGCTCGGAGGATTGGGACGTGACAAATACCACTTTGACATCAACGACACCGAGGACATTGATGACATCAGGGGGTGACACGGGGGTAACTCTTAGACACTAAGCTTGTTTCATCTCCACAGTATCATATTTTGGAAGCTTCTCGGCATGTTTGTGTGTGAAACTTTAATGATGCACAGTGATATATCATTTTCTCTAATGTATAACATTGGAGATTTGATGCAATAAATACTCTTTGTTTTGGGGGGGGGTTATTGAGTTTCTTGTCATACTAAATGGACAGTTGTTGTTTGATTGAGAAGAGAATCTTCAGATTATAAAAATTTACAACTCGTGCAATTTTTCGTTATTGGTTTTATGAATAACAGATCGAGTTTTTCATCTCGTCACCCTTCCACTCTTTTTGTTCCTGCATTTGGAGTGTAAGTTCTGGTGACGAGATCTTTTGTACATTTGGCATTTCCTCAATATATTTCTTACCTTTTACCAAAAAAAAATAATAATAATAACGGATGAGATTTATTATTTCTTTATCGAACAGCCATCGAAGGATTGAAGATTAGTTCTTGAGGATTTTTAGAAGCACCCTTATAACAAAGCTACAAAAAATAAGAATAAAAAGAACACCAAAACAACATCATGTCTCCAGCTTATGTTAGGATACGACATGGTAGGGTCCAACTTGCATAACGGTTCCTTCATCTATAAAGCTATTGTTAGGGCCACGAGGTTTCCATTCTTAACGTATAGGAAACCAAAACAGCAAAAGGGTTGTGGGATGGGATCCTACTAGTTTAATAAAATCCAAGTGACCATGTTCGAGCAATAAAAATTCAAAAGAAATTGACCTACATCTGCTATATTGCTCCAATAGTAAATAACAAATCTATTTAAGTATTCAAAATATAATGGAAATGAATAGACCGAATATTGTAACCTTACAATTACTTGTTGTAACATCCCAAATTTTCAACCCTGTTTTCTACTGAATTAATCGGGCATTTCATCGATGCGCCTATAGGGCTGTTCTCAGAGCTGATCACTCTTAAGATAACTAGACTATCTGGGTAAGTCATTAGGGAATTATAAGGCAATAGACTTGAGAATTCGACCTAGAATTGGCTTCTCAAATGTGCTAATCTTTAGAGGCCGTTATGGCATAGTTAAAAATCAATGTGAGGTAAGAGATAGTTCGGTTTGACTGAGATGTGTGGCTGATCATGAGAGACTCGACTAAATTGAGAAATTCTCATCGACCATCACTAGTTTGATTTTACTATCATTTTGCTATTTTGTGTCTGTATTTGAATCCTTGAGATTTTCATGACAACTGAGAGTTGCCAATATGTTGAGTGGATTCATTGTGACTCGAAGAAAATCGACCACGGGTCATTTGCTCTAAAAAGTTCTGAAAACTACCTGATAGCCTAGGTCATGCTAAAAACGTGCCGGAGTGAAATTAATGTCGACTCAATCTCAGAATATTTTTCTGAAACTCGAGACTTTTTGGGAAAAAGTCAACATAGGCCCATTTTTGTTCAGAAAATGTCGGAGGTCATTTTCGTTCGCGCAATGGGGATGCAAGATGATTCAAGATGATTCAAGTGGTGAGGAAAAATACTAATTTGAGTATTTTCTCAACAAAGGAAATTACCAAGGCCGAATTGAGTTAAATTGAGAACCGGTAAGCGACCAATTAGGGAGAAAATGCTTGCAAATTTGTGTGCCCCCATTCCTTATGGTCTTTGGACCCTTTTAAGGGTTGTGTGCATGTGTGGCTGAATGAGAGCCAAGTAAGTGTGAGTGGTGTAGGATGGGTCAAGGGGACAATGGCATGGAAGAAAATGGCCTTTATCCTTTCTCTCCCTCTTCCCCCAACCGTGCGATAGCCTCCTTCCTAACCTCCATTACCACCGCTTGAAGTCTAGAAACCTACAGAGAAGAAACTAGAGCAGCCTTGCCATCGCACATTCAATGCCGAAATAGGGATTGCTCGCGTTGTTGCCGTTTGCTACCACTGATCCCGCCTGCATGCCACGCGAGCCGTTTTCTAGCCACCACCATTCCAGCCTCTATCCGTAAATCATGGTGACTATCCAGCTGTGAATGCTAGTATGAGCACCCAAAGGGGGTGAATAGGTGTAAAAGCAAACCTTGCGAAGTATAGAGTAAAACTTTATTTTTAGCCTGAGTCTGTTTAATAGTAGACTTTATAATAGAAATGAGACTCTAACAATTAAATAAAGTTATGAGTAAAGTAAAAGAGTTTAGGGAAGAGAATAAGAACACAAGATTTATAGTGGTTTGGCTTAATCCAAGCCTACGTCTACTCTCCCGCACTGATAGCCCACCGGCTGGATTTCACTATGAATCAAAAGAGTCGTAACAGTATCACGTCCTTGATTCCACAGTGTAGAGACTCTGCTACACTTCCTCAAGGTCTCACAGATTTATAAACTCTCTTTTGAATACAAGTTTACGCTCAACAATTGAATTGACAAAGAACAATGAGCTTCAGACTTTGGAATTTATCTATCGCGCACACACTCGAATAACTAGAACATCTTCTTTATATACTCCTCTATGCCTTCATACCCGTTGGCACTTTCCAAAGGAGCTCTTCCAATCTATCCATTTGACAGAATCAATTAGAAAGATCTCGAGTTATTAAAGGAATATGACGATAACCCACCAATCCTCCTTGCCCATACAATTAGGATCTATGTTTCCGAAAGTAAAACCTTCCAAGTATGCTTCACCAATCAACGGATCTAAATTACCTGAATCAAAATGAATAATAGATTCCGAGATGCTATCTCCAGCCGAGAGATCTTCTTTAATCAATAGAATCAAATCCTTAATGAAATACTCAACTCTAGATAAGTCTTCTTCAACGGTCTCGAAACTGTCAATGAGGGTAGACTTTGAATCTTGAGTTTGGTGGTTCGGCGGTCTTCAGACTTTGACGAAAGAGTCTGCAAGTCTTCAGACTAGATTGATGGAAACGTTTTGTTAGCTTCAAAATAAATATGAAAGTTTTCTCCAACAATCTCCCCATTTTTTATGGTGACAAAACTTTCCTGCAGATTTGGATATTTTTGACCTGCAAAACAATACTCAAGCAAACATGGATATCTCACAAAAGATAATTGGCTTAGTAAAGATAGCATTAAATCTGCATCCACAGGAAATAAGTTATTCCTATAAATAAACAACTATCTTTGCCATGAAATACCAACAGTGCTTAAGATACTGCAACAAACATTTAAACAATCAAACAATCCAAATCCAAATCTAGTCACAACCAAACATCCAAACAAAAGTAAAGTCAATCAAAAGTCAAGTTAAGTCTTAAATCTACACCATCTCCCCCTTTTTGTCAACATTAAAAAGGAAGA
Organism: Eucalyptus paniculata subsp. matutina; assembly: GCA_017140255.1. Taxonomy (NCBI): domain Eukaryota; kingdom Viridiplantae; phylum Streptophyta; class Magnoliopsida; order Myrtales; family Myrtaceae; genus Eucalyptus; species Eucalyptus paniculata. The sequence goes on along the minus strand of JADGRZ010000014.1, from coordinate 129,523 downwards.
GACGAAAAGATAAAGAAATTATGAGTACTTTGGAACGCAAACAAGCTGGAAATCTCCCATTGACTGGACAATCCCTTCTAGCTTTTTCAAGTCCTCCTTCAGTTGAGTCACTTCTTCACCCTTGGCATTAGCTTGAACTTGAAGAGCAAAGGCATGAATTTAATCATGCAAGGAAACTGAAGAGGCTTGACCTGCATTCTGTAAATTTTGAACTTCGCATCCCAGGGCATAAATCTAGTCTCGCATCTCCATAAGAACATCAAGCATTTTGCGAAAGTCTGCTGAATTATCAGTTTGAGTGCTTGTCTCTGCATGATCAGTAGGAGTATTGGTAGATGATGGCGAGTCAGCATGACATCTAGATTTGGCGATGAAACCTCATGACGTTCCTCTAGAAATTGAGAGGCAGAGATGTCTTCTGGATCTGCAAGTGAACAGCTAACATCTTCACTAGTAACAGCTAACATCTTCACTGAAGAGGTACCTCTTTTCTCAGCAACTCCCCCTATTTCATTCCCTTCAGGCAGTGAGAAGTACTCTTCATTCTCTATTTTCTCTTGTTCACCTCTGCCCTCTTCTTCCTTTGCAATCCTTTCTTCCTCTGCTTATTTTCTCATCGACTCTCTCTCTCCACTTCTTTGCTCTTCTTCTTCTCTATCTTGATCCTCTCTTTCCTTAGTCTCTAGAACATCACATTGTAGATTTCTCAGTGTAAGGGCGGAAATGGTGATATCGTCCTCATCTTTTTCATCCTCCAGGATAAGTGCTCTTCTTTTCTTGGACGGAGCAGTTAATGGCTCTTTCCCTTTCCATTTTGCAGCCAAAGAACCTTGGTGAGTCTTGACTAGGGTTTTCTCCTTGAATCGCTCCAACGCTTTGTTCAGCTCCTTCAGATGCATTTTGGAAACCATTTTTAGTCCCACCACCATTTGTTTACAGGTATTGTGGCATCCTAAAATTTCATGGCAATTTCTAGAAGTATTACAACCTATGGAAAGATATCTTATGTTCTTAGAATTCTCAAAGTTGGTGCTATAGGACAAATTGATAAGGAGGATTTTGTTCTTGGATATGCACCTTATTGATTTGATTCTTATGGTTTAATGTTACAAAGTTTTATGACCATATGAAATTGTAATTTGGTATTTATATAAGTGGGGATTTAAGGTAAATTATTAAAAGTAAACATGGACTTATTTAAGAAAATTTTGGGCCATTTAAATTTGGACTTTAGGCCCAAGAGTGTTGAGCCTCAAGTGGGCCAAAAGGCCGGCCCATGACGCCTCATTGGACCATCGACCAAGGCTGGCCCAAGCCCAGCCGGATAGAGCCCATCTTGAATGGCAATTGCCAAGTGGCGCCGGCATGCAAGATCAATGATTGTTAATCATTGAAAGGAAGAAAATTGGAGAGGAAGAGGGGGGCGGATTAAGCAAGGAAAAGGAGAGAAAGAGAGAAAGGAAAGGAAGAAAGGTAGAGAGAAAGGGGAGACCGTGCGTGCGAGAGAGAAGAAGGAGGAGGAGGTTGCTGCTGCTGATGGTCCGCCTAGCTTGCTGCCGTTCGTTCGCCGCTTTGCCCCTCCGTTCATTGCTTGATGTGTTCGCTTGGGCTAGAGGCAAGTATAATCCTAAAATATACCCTTTTCTTGCTGTGTTATGTGAAATGGTGAACTTCAGTCGTGGTGGAAGTGATGAGATTTCAAAGCTTTGGGGAGAAATTTGTTGGACTAGCATGCTGTTTTTTGGAAAAATCAGTATGACCCTTCATAAGTTTGTGACCTGCATGCAACTTTTTATTTCGAACCTTATTTCAACTTCTTGATTAAAGTTGTATATAACTTCTTTGAGAGCATCATATCAAAATTTCAGAAGAAACAAACAAGTATAGACCCGTGAAACTATTTTTCTTTGGAGAAGTCAGATCTGGAATCGAAATGCTGACCTAGTATGATTCTGTGAATTTTATAAAATTCTCCAGTTGAAATTTGATCTTTTTTTCTGAATGAAAGTTTAAGATTACATGTTAGGGATTAACATATTAAAATTTTATAGGAAATGGATGAGTTTAGACTGGTGAAATGATTTTATCCGAAATGGTCAGATCTGGGAATTTTGCCGAGGGTTAGAGACGGCTACGATGACTATAGTTTTTAATCTATTGCAAATCTGATTTCGAGTTCTGCATGAAACACTTACTTCTGGACCTTGTCTATAATATATAAAAATTTCAAAATTTTTGGAGTTGATTTTGGATTTTTACCGAATTTGTGAATGAAACTGTTTATGGCAATATTCCGAAATTTTAAGGACTGCGATGCATGGATTATACTGATTTGTGTGATGTTCTTTTGATATGGTGTTCTTCACGGAATACTTTCCTCTGGATCTTGTGCATAACATGTCAAATTTTTAGAATTTAATAAGGCTGTTTACTAATTTTTCAAGAATTATAACCAAAGGAGTGCAATCTGTTTTTATCCGAAATTTTGTTATATTTTCAAAAATAAATGAAATTTCTCCATGTGATATGATGTGTTGAGTGGTTGTTTATGCTGTATATGTGGTGACATATGGCATGTTATGTGACATCAAAAGCTAGTTGAGACTTTTGATATTGATGCGTCAAATGCCATGTTGAAATTGAGATGCATGTGTGAATATAAATTGAGATGATAACAAGACCGTCAGAGGTGTGAGCCGACAATGCCCTGAGAGTGTTGGGATGCCTAGAGTGTGTGTGCCAAATGCTCTGGGAGTGTTGGGATGCTAGTAGGTGTGTGCCGGAAGCCTTGGAGGTGTGTGTCGGGGGGATACCTCGTGATACTAGTTGGGGTACAAGATGCCCGAAGTGTGTGTACTAGATGCCCAAAGGTGTGTGCTGGAGGTCTCTTGCAATGCTAGGTTGGATGCGAGCAATAAATTGTGGGACGCAAACACTGGTCCCTCGAAAGATAAAAATTGAGACTGTATCATGTGCATGGATGTGTACATATGACATGGGATGAACCTCATGGGAATGCAAGTATGAAGTGCATGGTGATATATGCATGGCTGCAGGATGATAAGTGCATGGTGGTATATGCTCATTGCATGGTGATATATGTTTGGCTGCTTGATGATAAGTGCATGGTGGTATATGCACATTGCATGGTGATATATGCATGGCTGTAAGGTGAGGTATGCTTGAATGCATGAATGACAAGCGTTTTACTCATGATGCCTTGATTGTTCTATTTGACGCATTATGTAGTTTGGTGGATCTTTACTACTGAGTGGTTATACTCACCCTTTTTGGGGATTAACATTTCAGATTAGAAAGATGCCATTGCTACCAGTTGTAGGCGGCACCTATTATGGATTGTGATCTGATGTCGAGGTGGAGCGCACAGAGCATTCCTGTGTTAGTTTGCCTAGTCTGGTGTATGTCCGAGTCCGTGTTTTAGTGATGTACTGGGTCTTGCTAATGGCCCGATTATCCAGAAGTTTTTGTATGTTCATATCTGGCGTGGTGGAGTGATGCTAGGGATGCTGCCACCGCCGTCGCCCGATTCACTGAGTTAGGTGTGATGCCACATATAGCTGGTGGGAGCTGACACTTTTTGGGATAGCCGACGCTTGTTGATGGAAGGGTGTACATGTTTGCTGTAGGGTCGAGTTCTCTTTTCAGTATAGCCAAGTATAGTTAAAATCTTGGCCTTTTTGCTGTATCGACTCGAAATATCCATCGTGAAAATATAAATAAAAGTGAACTCGGCTTCGTCTTTTCGTTGGTGTGTAGTGGTGTGCATTGCATTATGGTTATTGAAGTGAGAAATGGTGAGATACGATTATGCTTCCGCTGATGAACTGCGCTGGGACCTAAAAAGAAATAAAATGGAAAAGTATTCTATTGATCAACCCCTATGAACTATGGTTTCACTTTGATTAAAAGTTATCTGGCTGGCATGTAGTAGGATGAGTGACAAGTACCTATGGCAGCCCTAACGGATTGGGGGCCGTCGAGGGGTGCCACAGTGATTGGTATCAGAGCAATGCTTATAGTTGGAGTGATAAGGAGCCTCATTTGGAAATTGAGGAATATGATGACAATGCACACCATAGGATATTAACTGGAATAGTTGGTTAGCTTTGAATAACAGGTGATGGGTATTCACTCATAGATCCCTAGTAGTTATTTTGAGTTGTCTTCAGGTGCCAGTAACATGTATATGTTACTTATATAGTTATAGTTGCTATCAAATGGAGACATTGAGTTACAGATTATTCCTAAGGCAAAATGCTTGGAAACTGCAAGAAAGTCATGGTGCGAGCTGGAAGTGCTCATCCATCGAGGGTTGAAGCCTCTGCTGCAAGGGCTGAACCCCAAATGGAAGATATCTTGCAGGCATTGGCCAATATTGGAAATCTGATGGATAGGCAAGCGCAGCAACAACCTGGAGTGGAACGTCACCCTCAAGGACTGGTGGAGCAATTTCTGAAGTTGAAGCCACCTAAGTTTAGTGGAATGGGAAGTCCTGAGAAGGCGGAACATTGGATTGATGGGATAGAACATATTTTCTGGTTGTTGGACTGCAGTGATGCTGAGAAGATAGTTTTGGTAGAGTACCAGCTAGAGGGGAATGCAAAGTTTTGGTGGAGAGCTTCGAGGGATACTATCTTTCCACCAGGTACTTCTGTGAATTGGGACGAGTTTGTTAGAGCTTTTAATAGGAAGCATTTCTCTGACTGTGCTAAGGATAGGAAGATTACTGAGCTTGTTTAGTTGGAACAAAGGGAGCTGACAGTGGATCAGTATGAGGCAAAATTTTCTAAATTGTCTAGGTATGCTCCAAGATTGATTGAGGATCGTGAGGAAAAGCTAAGAGATTTTTGAAAGGGTTGAAGACTGATATTAGGAAATAACTCGTGCCTTTGAATATAAGGGATTATCATGAGATTTATGAAAGGGCACAATTAGTGGAGCAAGAGCTAGTAAGAGAGCAATCAGAGTCTAAGAGACACTTGAGCTTTAGTGATGTGAGAAGGGGTAAGAGGCCCTATCCTGGTCAAGGTCAGACCTGGGATGCTAAGAAAAAGAGTAATTTTTGAAATTTTGGAAGAGCTAGGGATGGCCTGAATATAGGGAAAGCACCCTATCAGCCTGATGTTTGTCGAAGGTGTGATGGGCGGCAAGGCCTAAGACCTTGCAATGGATGGCTGAGATGTTATGGTTGTGGATGAGTAGGTCACCTTAAGAGAGACTACCCACAAGAGAGGTCGTAAATGAGTGTTGGCTCGGTGCGACAGGCACAACAGAGTGCTGTTATATCAGGTATGATTTTCATAAATGACAAGAAGGCATATGCATTGTTTGACATGGGTGCTACACATTCATTTATATCTGAAAAATATAGGCAATTGAGTGAAATAGAAGCTACGCCTCTTGAGACACCTCTTTGTGTTTCCATGCCTTTAAAGAATATGGTATTATCTACGATGATGTATGCAAAATGTAAGATAACAATATGAGGAAAGGATATGGAAATAGACCTAGTTATAATGGCTATGTATGACTTTGATGTTATCATAGGAATGGATTGGCTCCATAAGCATAGGGCTAAGGTGGATTGCTATAGGAAAGTAATCCAGTTCATGTTGCCTAATCAGTTTAGTTTCGAATTTTTCGAAGGTAAGACAAACCCCTCTATAGCCATTATCTCGATGGTAGAAGCTTGCAAACTACTTGACGAAGGATGTCAAGGATACCTAGCAGTGGTAAGAGACCTTACTAAGAAAGAGGCTGAAATCGGTGAGATTCAAGTAGTTAGGAAATTTCAGGATGTGTTTCCTGAGGAGTTGCCTGGATTACCACCAGAGCGAGAGATTGAGTTTGAAATTGAACTAATGCCTAGAACAGGACCGATATCGAAAGCCCCATATAGGATGGCCTTAGTAGAGTTGAAGGAATTGAAGGTGCAACTACAGGAGTTGCTTGATAAAGGATTTATTAGGCCAAGTGCTTCACCTTGGGGTGCACCAGTTCAATTTGTGAAAAAGAAAGACGGGTCGATGCGTCTATGTATTGATTACAGACAATTGAATCAAGTGACTATAAACAATAAGTATCATTTACCTAGAATTGATGATCTATTTGACCAACTACAAGGAAGTTCGGTCTTTTCTAAGATTGACCTGAGATCGGGATACCATCAGTTAAGGATAAAGAAAGATGACATTCCTAAGACTGCATTTAGGACTCGTTATGGGCATTATGAGTTCTTAGTTATGCCTTTTGGATTGACGAATGCACCAGCCGCATTCATGGATTTAATGAATAGGATATTTAAGCCTTATTTGGATCAATTTGTGATTGTTTTCATCGATGATATCTTGGAATATTCTTGAGGACCTGAAGAGCACAAGCAACACTTGAGCATAGTTTTGCAAACTCTGAGAGATCATAAGTTGTATGCCAAATTCAGCAAGTGTGAATTTTGGTTGGACTGAATAATATTTTTGGGACACGTGGTGTCAGAAGGAGGAATTGTAGTGGACCCGGCAACACCCACTGAGATCCGAAGTTTCTTAGGATTGGATGGTTATTATAGAAGATTTATTGAAGGGTTTTCACGACTGGCAGGCCCCTTAACGAAATTAATGCGGAAGAATGTAAAGTTTGAATGGAGTGGAGAATGTGAAAGGAGCTTTTAGGAACTTAAAAGAAAATTGACTACGGCTCCAATCCTGACTATACCATCTGAGTCTGATGGTTTTACAGTATATAGTGATGCATCTCACAAAGGACTGGGATGTGTTTTAGTGCAACATGGCAAGGTCGTAGCTTATGCATCTAGACAATTGAAACCTCATGAACTGAACTACCCAACGCATGATTTGGAATTGGCAGCTATAATGTTTGCTTTGAAAATATGGACACACTATCTGTATGGAGAGAAGTTTGAAATCTATACAAATCATAAGAGCTTGAAGTATTTGTTTTCACAAAAAGAGTTGAACATGAGACAGAGAAGGTGGATGGAGTTATTGAAAGATTATGATTGTGAGATACGATGCCATCCAAGAAAGGCGAATAAGGGGGCAGATGCCCTTAGTCGAAAGTCAGCAATGGACATGGCTAGTCTAAGAATAACAGAGTGGAATCTGTTAAAATCTATTGTGGATTCAGACTTCAAGTTGGAATTGGACTACCTTACTGGTATGCTTACTACATTAAGCATTGAGCCTGAAATCATTTAGAAAGTTAAGATTTTTCAAAAATCTGACCCGAAAATTTTAAAGATACGAGACGTTGTGTCTTTAGGAAAAAGACCAGAATTTCAAGTCTCTGAAGATGGAGTGCTGAGATGCCAAGGATGACTTTGTGTTCCCAACAATGAAGAAGTGAGGAGAGAAATTTTATCGGAGGCACATAGGAGTAATTATAGTATTCATCTGGGTAGCACAAAGATGTACAGGAATTTACGTCAGCAATTTTTGTGGAATGGCATGAAAGTAGATACGGCTAAACATGTTTCTCAATGTTTAACATGCCAACAAGTGAAGGCGGAACATCGCAAACCTGCAGGACTATTGAGACTGTTAAACATACCATAATGGAAATGGGAGCATGTAACGATGGACTTTGTGCAAGGACTGCCAAGGACATCAAATGGTCATAATTCGATTTAGGTAATAGTGGATCGTTTGACTAAGTCTACTCATTTCCTAGTTGTCTGCATGAACTATTCAATGAATAAACTTGCTGAGATGTATGTAAGCCAGGTAATACGCTTACATGGTATTCCTGTAATGATCACCTCTAATTGAGACTCTAGGTTTACTTCAAATTTTTGGCAAAGTCTCCAAAATGCCTTAGAGACAAAGCTTCAATTTAGTATTGCTTTTCATCCTCAAATAGGTGAACAAACAGAAAGAGTGATCCAGACTCTAGAAGATATGCTAAGAGCCTGTGTTATTGACTTTAGAGGAAATTGGGATAAGAATTTGCACCTGATAGAGTTTGCCTATAATAATAGTTTTCAGAAAAGTATAGGCATGGCTACATATGAAGCATTATATGGAAGAAGGTGTAGGACTCCTGTTTGTTGGAATGAAGTAGGTGAAGGAAAGCTGATAGGACCCGAGGTAGTGCAAGTTACTACAAAAGCGGTCGAGATAATCAGGAAAAGACTTAAGACAGCCTAGAATTGACAAAGAGGCTATGCTGATAGGCGTAGAAGGCCTTTAGAGTTTAATGTGTGAGATCATGTATTCCTTAAAGTATCCCCTATGAGAGGAATATTTCGATTTGGAATGAAGGGTAAGTTAAGCCCTAAATTTGTTGCACCTTTTGAGATACTTGAAAGAATAGGAGATGTAGCTTACCATTTGGCACTACCTCCAAAATTGGGAAATTTGTATGATGTGTTTCATGTGTCGATGCTGAGAAAGTACCAGCTGAATCTTGGTCACATACTCGATCATGAAGCCATTAAAGTGCACGAGAAAGTGAGGTACATCGAAGAGTCTGTTCAAGTATTGGATCGAAAGGAGCAAATTTTTAGGACCAAGAAAGTCCCATTGGTAAAGATATTATGGCGACATCATGGTGTGGAGGAAGCCACATGGGAGAGTGAGGAAACAATGAGGGAAAGGTACCCTCACCTGTTTCAAGAGACATAAGTGATGACTAATTTCGAGGACGAAATTCTCTAAGAAGGGGAGAATTGTGGCATCCCAAAATTTCATGGCAATTTCTAGAAGTATTACGACCTATGGAAAGGTATCTTATGTTCTTAGAATTAACAAAGTTGGTGCTATAGGACAAATTGATAAGGAGTATTTTGTTCTTGGCTATGCACCTTATAGATTTGATTCTTATGGTTTAATGTTACAAAGTTTATGGCCATATGAAATTGTAATTTGGTATTTATATAAGTAGGGATTTAAGGTAAATTATTAAAAGTAAACATGGACTTATTTAAGAAAATTTTGGGCGATTTAAGTTTGGACTTTAGGCCCAAAAGTGTTGAGCCTAAAGTGGGCCAAAAGGCCGGCCCATGAAGCCTTATTGGACCGTCGACCAAGGCTGGCCCAAGCCTAGTCGGATAGAGTATATCTTGCATGGCAATTGCCAAGTGGCTCCGGCATGCAAGATTAATGATTGTTAATCATTGAAAGGAGGAAAATTAGAGAGGAAGAGGGGGGCGGATTAAGCGAGGAAAGGGAGAGAAAGAGAGAGTGTCACGCGAAGAGAGAGAGAGAGAGGAAAGAAAGAGAGAAAGGAAAGGAAGAAAGGAAGAGAGAAAGGGGAGACCGTGCGTTCGAGAAAGAAGAAGGAGGAGGAGGTTGCTGCTGCCGATCATCCACCTAGCTCACCGCCGTTCGTTCGCTGCTTTGCCCCTCCATTCGTTGCTTGCTGTGTTCACTTGGGCTAGAGGCAAGTAGAGTCCTGAAATCTACCCTTTGCTTGCTGTGTTAAGTGTGTAGAAAATGGTGAACTTTGGTCGTGGTGGAAGTGATGAGATTTCGAAGCTTTGGGGAGAAATTTGTTGGCCTAGCATGCTGTTTTCTGGAAAAATCAGTCCAACCCTTCATGAGTTTGTGAGCTGCATGCAACATTTTATTTGGAATATTATTTTAACTTCTTGATGAAAGTTGTAGAGAACTTCTTAGAGAGTAACATATCAAAATTTCATAAGAAACGAAAACTATTTTTCTTTGGAGAAGTCAGATCTGGAATCGAAATGCTAACCTAGTATGATTCTGTGAATTTTATAAACTTTTCCGGTTGAAATTTGATCTCGTATTCTAAATGAAAGTTGAAGATAACATGATATGGAGTAACATACTAAAATTTTAGAGGAAATGAATGAGTTTGGGCTGGTGAAATGATTTTATCTGAAATGGTCAGATCTGGGAATTTTGCCAAGGGTTAGAGATGGCTACGGTGACTATAGTTTTTAATCTATTACAACATATAAAAATTTCAAAATTTTTGGAGTTGATTTTGGATTTTTACCAAATTTGTGAATGAAACTGTGTATGGCAATATTTCGAAATTTTAAGGACTGTGATGCGTGGATTGTACTGATTTGTGTGTTGTTATTTTGATATGGCATTCTTCACAGTATACTTTCCTTTGGATCTTGTGTGTAACATGTCAAATTTGTAGAATTTAATAAGGCTATTTACTAATTTTTCAAGAATTATAACCAAAGGAGTGCAATCTGTTTTTATTAGAAATTTTGTTATATTTTCAAAAATAAATGAAATTTCTCCATGTGATATGATGTGTTGAGTGGTTGTTTATGCTGCATATGTGGTGACATATGGCATGTTATACGACATCAAAAGTTGATTGAGACTTTTGATATTGATGCATCAAATGCCATGTTGAAATTGAGATACATGTGTAAATATAAATTGAGATAATAATAAGACCGTCGGAGGTGTAAGCCGACGATGCCCCAGGAGTGTTAGGATGCCTGGAGTGTGTGTGCCGGATGCCCCGGGAGTGTTGGGATACCCGGAGGTGTGTGCCGGAAGCGTTGGAAGTGTGTGCTGGGGGGATACCTCGTAATGCTAGTTGGGGTACGAGATGCCTGGAGTGTATGTGCCGGATGCCCAGAGGTGTGTGTTGGAGGTCCCTTGCGATGCCAGGTTGGATGCAAGCGATAAATTGTGGGACGCAAACACTGGTCCTTCGGAAGATAAAAACTGAGACTGTATCGTGTGCATGGATGTGTACATATGGCATGGGATGAACCTCATGGGAAAGCAAGCATGAAGTGCATGGTGATATATGGGTGACTACTTGATGATAAGTGCATGGTGGTATTGCATGGTGATATATGCATGGCTGTAAGGTGAGGTATGTTTGAATGTATGAATGATATGTGTTTTATTCATGATACCTTGAATGTTCTGTTTAACGCATTGTGTAGTTTGGTGGATCTTTACTATTGAGTGGTTGTACTCACCCCTTTTGGGGATTAACATTTCAGATTAGAAAAATGCCATTGCTACCAGTTTTACACGGTACCTATTATGGATTGCCATCTGATGTTGAGGTGGAGTGCATAGAGCATTCCTATGTTAGTTTGCCTGGTTTGGTGTATGTCCGAGTCCGTGTCTTAGTGATGTACGATGTGGGTCTTGCTGATGGCCTGGTTATCCATGAGTTTTTGTATGTTCATATCTGGCGTGGGAGAGTGATGCTAGGGATGTTGCCGTCGCCGCCACCCAATACATCGAGTTGGGTGTGATGGCACGTATAGCTAGCGAGAGCTGACACTTTTTGGGGATAGCCAACGCTTGTTGATAGGAGGGTGTACATGTTCGATGTATGGTTGAGTTCTCTTTTGAGTATAGCCAAGTATAGTTAAAATCTTGGCCTTTTTGCTCTACCAACCCAAAATATCCATCGTGAAAATATAAATAAAAGTGACTCGGCTTCGTCTTTTCATTAGTGTGTAGTGGTGTGCATTGCATTATGGTTATTGAAGTGAGAAATTGTGAGATACGATTATACTTCTGCTGATGAACTACTCTAAGACCTAAAAAAAAATGGAAAGGTATTCTATTAATCAACCCCTATGAACTATGGTTTCACTCTGATTAAAAGTTACCTGGCTGGCATGTAGTAGGATGAGTGACAAGTACCTGTAGCAACCCTAACAAAATGGGGGCCATCGAGGGGTGCCACAGGTATGCACGCATAGAATCTTGGGAGGCTGAATATTGAAATGTTTGAATAGCTTTGTAACTAGCGCTGAGTAAGGAAGTTAGCCCGTGTCTTTCACCATTGTTCTATACATGTGAAACATGATTGTGTTAGGTAGAGAGAACTTCTTGCCAGTGTTGATAGCATATATCAGCTTTGCTTCTGAGTTGGAGACGTCGGTCTTCGAAGTTGATTTGGATTTGAGGTAATTGATCACGATCTTGTGAAACAAAATATTTGAGGCATTCATCCTCAAGTACGAAATTCTTCCTTCTGCCATTCCATCCCGAACAAGCTCTACCATCGAATGACCAACAGACACATTAATTGATTGGAATGCCCTTCGCTCTACTCCAATCACATCCGCCAATGTGTCCATATCAACGATATAATCCTAGTCTCGAACACTAAAAGAAAATCTATTCGCACCCAATAAACTTAGATTAGAATAGAATTAGAATAGAAGTATGGAGTGAGTTCTAGATGAGCCACCGTTGATTCAGAGCAAAATTGTTCAAGTTGAAGAAGAGTGAATTTCTCTCTAAGCTTCACATTCATAGAATCAAGGAAATCAAAGTTGACACTTCTTGGGTTAATCACCCCTCGCTTTATCAACTTTGAGTAAAGTCGCCCGTGTTCATTTGAGCGAAACAGATCCGTGCTTTTGCTTCGAATATTCGGCCCAACACCCAGTCTAGGCTTAAAATGAGTGTACATTTTGGCATCATTATTCCCATCAGGCTGACTAAGACCTCCAACACATGGATCGCTTGGAATATTCGCAAATGCTCATTCTGCCGACCTCTCAGGAGCAACTACCAATCATTCCATTGTATGCAAAAAGTGGGTTTCATTTCGATATCCTTTCTCTTTCAAAAATTCATCCATATAGTTCAAGAGAGTGCCTCCCTTCTTCAAAGTAGAGTAAAGCTTAAAGATAAAAGTGAGCTTTTGAGTTCTTGAAGACTTTCTTTGGGAAGCCATTCTCATAGTCTTTAAGAGATTCCAAACTCGATTCGTCAAAAATGTGAGAACTTTGAAGATTAAACTAGAGAGAAAAAGTAAGAAAGTGAAGATCTGTGCTTTTAGTGTTTGTGAGCAAGACGATCAGTATATAAGGCAGTCAAAAAGAGGTATACAAAACGACGTAAAAGAAAAAATGAAAAGTGCCTTTTCAAAAATAACTGCCTTTTTGAAAAATAAATAGCCTTCATTTCAAAATATAACTCTTTTTCGAAAAGGAATGATTGCAATAATCACGAAAACTGGGAAGATAACATCAATCAATTACAGATTAATGGATGAACGTACCTTTTCGAGATTTTATCCGTGAGATAAGTTTCTAAAAATGAAAATAACTTACAGTCGTAAATCTTGATATTCTGAATCTGAGTATCTTTAGACTTTTATCCTTGAGTCTGAACTTCTTCAGACTTTAAGATATTGAGTCTGGAACGAATAAGTTCGAATTGACTTTTCTCCAGAGGCTTTGTAAAGATGTCGGCTAATTGATTCTTTGAGTCAATGAATTGAATCAAGATTTCTCCATTTTGAACATGGTCTCTAATAAAATGATGTCGAATCTCTATATGCTTTACTCTTGAATGAAGAACTTGATTCTTGGTAAGATTAATCACGCTGCTATTGTCACATTTGATCTCAATGCATGAGTCTTCGATTCCAAAGTCTCTTGACTGTTGCTTTATCCACAAAATTTGTGAACAACAACTTCCAAGAGCCACATATTCTGGTTCTGCTGTTGAAAGAGCTATAGTACTTTGCTTTCTTGAAAGCCAAGATAATGTCTTGTTCCCAAGTAATTGACAAGTGCCCGAGGTGCTCTTCCTATCAACTCTACATCCCGCTAGGTCTGCGTTTGAATATCCAAGGAAAGTAAAGTCCCCCTCTTTAGGATACCAAAGACCTAAATTAGAGGTTGATGCCACATATTTGATGATGCGTTTTGCAGCACTTAAATGTGATTCTTTGGGATTTGGTTCAAATCTGGCACAAATACAAACACTAAATAAAATGTCAGGTCTAGAAGTAGTAAATTAAAGAAGTGAACCAATGATACTCCTGTATAACTTTTGGTCAACTTTCTTTTCTCCTTCATCTTTGTCCAGCTTCGAGGAACTTGGCATTAGTATGTCAGTCTTTTTGCAATTCTCCAAGCCAAACTTTTTAACAAGTTCTTGTTGGAGAAATCTTTCCAGAATATTTTGAAGCTGACAAAACGTTTCTATCAGTCTAAGTCTGGATGTTCGGAGACCGACAGTTTAAAGTCTGAAGACTTTGTATTCTCGAGACTCAAGATCCAAGACCCAAGACTCAAGACTTAAGACTCAAGACTCAAGACTTAAGACTCAAGACTCAAGACTTAAGTCCGTGTTCTCACCGACGTCTTCCAATCCAGTGACGGCGGAAATCCAAAGCCGAGGTCTATGGTTGAGGATTCGATCCTATCCTCTGGAAAAGATTCTTTGGTTGGATAATCATTTCGGATTCTTTAATTCTTATCTAAGATCGATTGAAGATCCGATGGTCGACGAAGTATTCTTGGAATGTTCTATTCTTGGAAACCAAGATCCGATTGTATGGGCGAACAGATTGATGGGCTATCATCGATTCCTTAAATAGCTCGGATGATCTTCTTGATTGATTCCGTCAACGGGTAGATTGGAGGAATTCCTTTGGTAAGTGCCAACGGCTATGATGGCATGAAGGAGTATAAAAGGAAGACGTTCTAGTTGTTTTAAGTGTGTGATTGATAGAAAAATTCCAGTCCGAAGACCCTTGATTATTAGTCGAGACTGTTCGAGCGAAATTGTATACGAGAGTGTTTGTACTTGGCGAGACCTTGAGTGAGTGTGGTAGATCATCTACACCTAGAATTCAAGGAAGATCAACACTCGTAACAAGCTCTTTGATTATAGTGGAATCCAGCCAATCGGCCACCGCTGCAAAGAGTGGACGTAGGCTTGAATCAAGCCGAACCACTATAAACCGAGTGTTCAATTCTCTCTTTCCCTTACTCGCCTCTCGATTGATATTTAATTATTGCAAATTGTTTAACTGTCTAAAGTATTGTGCAATCTTCAAGAAAAGTCGTTGTATACCTATTCACCCCCTCTAGGTACTCATACTAGCATTATCAATTGGTATCGTGAGCCCGTGTTCTCACTTTGTTTGAAGTGTTTTACTTCGCAGTAAAAGATCCATGGCTAGTATGCTAGCACCGGGCTGATGGAAGGGCAAAGCAATACCAGACCTCCCTACTTCGATGGAAAGGATTACAACATCCGGAAGAACAGGATGAAAGCTTTCCTTCGATCAAAGGATCCTCTCGAATGGGACGTTGTGGAAAGAGGAATCACTCCGCGCCGCATCAATCTCTGAAAGAGGGAAAGACACTATTGAAACCAATGAATGTCTCGGAAGAGATAAACAAGAGACAAGCACTCGATGCAAAAGCAATTTACTCCTTATATTGTGCTTTATCTCCAACTGAATATAATAGAATATCTTCTTGTGTTACAGAAAAGAAGTATGGGATAGATTACACATCACCTATGAAGGGACGATCGAGTAAAGGAGACTGAATTAACATTCTCCTTGGTCAATATGAAGCCTTCAAAATGAAACCAGGAGAATCTATAACCGACATGTTTAGTCGTTTTACGAAATTGTCAATGGTCTTGAGAACCAAGGACAAAAAATTTCTGATCCCATGAAGGTGAACAAGCTTCGCGTGGACTCTCCAAGGATTGGAATCATATAAAGACTTCAATAAGAGAGACGCAAAGAATCATGCCATTATCTGTAGACGAGCTGATTGGAACTCTTCAGTCTTACGAAGTGGAACGAATTAATGAAGACGAAGATCCAAGAGGTAAGAAATCTATTGCACTAAAATCAAATGACGATTCGATGATGCAGATTCGAAGATGATATGGATGATGAGGAGCTCGCTCTCATGATAAGAAGATTCAGAAAACTGAATAGAAAAGGCGAAGGTTCATCCCAAGGAAACAAAGTTATCGAGAGACAGCGAGACTAAGTCTCGTTGATGATGAGGAACCAAACAAAGATGTAGTTTGCTTCGAATGTAAAAAGAAGGGACACATCGTACCTAACTGTCCTCTTCGAAAAGAAAAAAGAGGAAAAGCCGAGAAGTTTCGAAAGGCTCTCAAAGCCGAAACCAGTGATACTGAGAATGTGAAGAGAGTGATAATGAATATGCCAACATATGTTTGATGGCACATTCAGATTCGACTCGTTTCCGGGTTCGAGACTTCAGTGAAATTGAGGTAAGTGATTTTAAAATTCCTCTTAAAGTCTCAAAATATATTGATGAACTGTGTTTCAGTCTTAAGACTTCTCTCAAAAGAATTTCCGAACTTAAAAAGGAAAACTCAATTCTAAAACAAAAGGAAGTTATTTTAGAAGAAAGAGTTAAAAGTCTAGACCTAAATGTTTCTGCTCTTAAAGAAAAAGAAGATGATCTTTTGAAAGAAAATGTTTTCTTAAAAACAGACTTATCAAATATTTCAAAGAAGTTTTCGATAGGATCCGAAAAGCTTGAAAAAGTGCTTTCAGTTCAAAGACCTTATTTCAATAAGTCAGGGTTAGGCATGACAATGGAAACAATTCCCTTGATTGATTTTCCTAAAGTTAAAGAAAGAATTAAGAAGAGACCGTCAAGAGAAGCTTACAAAAATCATTTCAAGAAATTTTTCGTAAAGTCTCGTTGGTCGAAATGCTCTAAGGTGTTCAAAGTGTAACAGTCTAGATCATTTTGAAAAAGACTGTCCTATGGTTTGGAAACCTTGTTAAGAAAGCATGGCCCAATAATGCTTATCCTACTAACTCCAAAGGACCCAAGAAAATTTGGGTACCAAAGAAAGCTTGAGACTCTCACTTGAATGCAGTCTCCGTCAAAAGAAAGATAAAATGGTATCTTGACAGCGGATGCTCAAGACACATGACAGAGACTCAAAGTGCTTCATAAAGCTTGTTCAAGTAAATGGCGGAAATGTTTCATTTGGAGGAAACGGCAAAGGAAGCATCGTGGGATTTGGAACTGTGAAAATTGGAAATCTCACAATAAGCAATGTTTCTCTAGTAGAAGGACTCAACTATAACCTTCTCAGCATTAGCCAATTGTGTGATACCGGTTTCAAGATCTCCTTTCAAGAAGGAATTTGCTATGGAATTAGTAAAGATTCTACCGAGTCTTTCATGGGTCGAAGACATGGAAACATCTACCTCTTAGACATGAAATTGAATAAATCTCAATGTCTAATTTCGATCCAAGATGAAGCAAGCATATGGCACAGAAAACTTGGCCATGTCAATATGAAGCAATTAGCCAAAATCTCATCAAAGCGGCTTGTTCGAGGTCTACCCAAATTGCCATACCAAAAGTCTGATTCATGCACTCCATGCATTCGGGAAGCGGTAAGAAATTCATTTAAGCAAACAAATCATGTATCTACTAATCATGAACTGCGTTGCTTCATATGGATCTCTTCGGACCAACAAGAACCCGAGCATTGAGGTAAGAAGTATTGTCTAGTAATTGTAGACGATTACTCTCGCTTTACCGGGTATATTTTCTTGCAAGTAAGTCGAAACCTTTTCGTACTTTGAGAAGTTTGCTAAAAAGGTTCAAAATGAAAAAGGATGTGCTATTTCAAGTATAAGAACAGATCATGGAGGTGAATTTGAAAATCAAGATTTCACAAAATTATGTGATGAATCTGGTTTTAAACATGTATTCTCCTCTCCATACACTCCTCAGCAAAATGGAGTTGTGGAAAGAAAGAATAGATCTCTTCAAGAAATGGCTAGAACACTTTTAATTGAAAGCAAAATTTCTTCACGGTTTTGGGCTGAAGTCAAGTTTCAACAGCATGCTATATCATCAATAGAGTCTTCCTAAGACCTATTCTTGAGAAAACCCCTTATGAACTATTTAAAGGTAAGAAACCTATTGTTTCATACTTTCATGTGTTTGGTTGCAAATGCTTTATTTTGAAAAATGCAAGTGATCGAGTTGGTAAGTTTGAAGAAAGATCAGATGAAGGCATCTTCCTTGGATATTCTACATCAAGCAAAGCCTACAGAGTCTATAACAAGAAAAGCCATCTGTGGAAGAATCAATGAATGTCAAATTCCAAGACTCGAGCGCAAGATGAATCCAAATGAGACTCAATATGAAGAGTCCGAAGTCACTCTAGACCTTCCAAAGTCTTCAACTCAAGAAGCATCTCGGACTGAAGTTCAACATCAAGAAGCTCATGAAGATTCAAATAAAGAAAGAGATCATCAATCAAGCAAATCAACCAAGAATCGGAAACACAAATCCAGTCATCCTAAAGATCTCATAATTGGCGAAATCAATGAAGGAATCCGCACTGATCAAAAAGACGTGAAGAGTCTAGTGTTGTTGCTCTCATTTCTGAAATTGAACCAAAAAGCATAGAAGAAGCTTTATCGATGAAAGCTGGATTGAAGCTATGCAAGAGGAGCTCGACAGTTCAACATTAACGATGTCCGGAATTGACATCTAAACCGAAAGGTAAAACTGTTATTGGAGCCAAATGGGTGTTCGAAACAAGATGAACGAAGAAGGAAAAGTTGTACGCAATAAAGCAAGACTCGTGGCCAAGGGATACACGCAAGAAGAAGGAATAGACTATGACGAGACTTACGCACCGCTTGCAAGGTTAGAAGCTATTCGTCTATTACTTGCGTTTGCTTGTTAAAAAAATTTCAGGTTATTCCAAATGGACGTCAAAAGTGCTTTCCGAATGGATTTATCCAAGAGGAAGTTTATGTGGAACAACCGCCTGGATTTGAAGACCCAAAGAAGCCGTACTCGGTCTTCGACCGAAAAGGCTCTGTATGGTCTAAAGCAAGCACCTCGAGCTTGGTACGACAGACTAAGTAAGTTCTTATTACAGAACGGATTTGTCAAAGTCTATGCAGGACGAATTTGAAATGAGTATGATGGGAGAATTAACATTCTTTCTTGGACTTCAAATAAAGCAATTGAAGGAAGGAACTTTTATCTTCCAAGAAAAATATGCTAATGATCTTGTCAAAAGATTTGGATTGGAAAGGTGCAAAAAGACCGACATACCAATGTCATGTTCTCAGAAGATAGACAAGGATGAAGAAGGGAAGAAAGTAGATCAAAAGCTGTACAGAGCATGATCGGTTCACTTCTTTATCTTACTGCTTCTAGACCTGATATTTTGTTGAGTGTTTGCATCTGTGCTAGGTTTCAATCAGATCCTAGAGAATCACATCTCATTGCCGTGAAACGTATTATCAAATACGTTGCCTCATCTTCAAGCATCGGTCTTTGGTATCCAAAGAAGGGAGACTTTAATCTTCTAGGATACTCGAGATGCGATCCGGCTGTTCGAGTCGATAGAAAGAGCACTTCCGGAACTTGTCAACTCGCTTGGAAACAGGGGATGGTGTCTTGGTTCTCAAGGAAGCAAAGCACACGTAGCTCTCTCAACGACGAAGCGAGTATGTAGCTCTTGGAAGCTGCTGTTCGCAAATTCTATGGATAAAACAACAGCTACAAGACTTTGGCATTGAAGACTCATGCACGAAATCGATGTGACAACACCAGCGCGATCAATCTCACCAAAAATCCAATTCTTCATTCAAGAGCAAAGCATATTGAGATTCGACATCACTTCATTAGAGATCATATTCAAAATGGAGAAATCTCGATTCAATTTGTTGATTCAAAGAGTCAACTAGCGATATATTCACAAAGCCTTTGGAGAAAAATCAATTCGACTTTATTCGCTCAAGACTCAACATTTTGAAGCTTGAAGAAGTTAAAGTCTAGAGACTCACCAACTCTAAGATTCTGAACTCTCAGACTTTAAATCATGAGACTCAACATTCTTGGCTAAAGACCGTAAGTTGCTATTTTATCTCGAAAAGGTACGTTCTTTCACTCGAGATATAATTTGTGTGCAATTTTGAAAACTTGTCTTCTTCAAGGAATTAATTTTGGCGTTATTGATTTTGAAAAGAAGTGTTCGTACACTTTCCTTGTACCGATTAAACTTCTCTTTTCAAATCCGAGGTATATATATATATATACAGTCTTTCTTCGCCCAATTTTCAAAACCCTAAAAGGCACTCTCCTCCCGATACTGTTTCTATTTCTTGTTCATCGTCGAGAAAGTGGTCATTTTTCTTGGGAAAAGCAAGTGAAGGAATCTTCCAATAGACAAAGAAAGATGTCGTCTTCGAGGAAATCATCAAGAATAGCAAGCAGGGGACCACAAAGAATGGAGAAGGGACCGACTCACTTCGATCTTACTGAAGAAGAAGACTTATCAAGTCAACGACAAAGTCCGATTCGCTCTCCTCCACGTCATTCATCGTCTCCTGCCCCACAAGGTGGAAGTCAACATCTGGAAGAAGATATAATCGAGGATGCCGACCCGAAGAGTCCAAAACCCTCTGTTATCTATAAACTTTATCGTGCGTTGAAAAGCACTTGGTACTTCATTAAAGTATATAGATGACTTCCTTAAGGACAAAAATTATGGGAATGAGTATCTTTTTCTGCGGAAGATGGAGGATTTGGGAATTGCTCCTCAAGGAAGGGCAGAGGAGGCTCGAGCGAACATTCCCAGTGATCCTCGTATGCCAGGACAAAATCTGATTGACGGGAACGATGACGACAAAATGTTCCTTGAATTTAAACCTAGATTGGGTGTGGCAGCAAAGGTGAAAGGAAATCGGATGGATTTGTTTAAATCCAAGGATCGGAAAAAGCGTATTTCAGTTTGTTGAAAAGAGGGTGATAAACCCTAGAAGTGTTGATTTTGACTTCCTGGACACCATCAACGTGAACTTAAGAGAAAAGTTGAATTTGCTTCAACTTGAGACTTTTTGCTCGACTCTACGGACGGGTATGCTCAATCGACCGCTTATTTCTATTCAAATCTTAGCTTTTTGGATGCGAATAGAATTTCATTCGGTGTTCGAGACCAAGTCTACATGGTAGATGTGAATATCTTTGGCGAGACATAGTTGGAGTTGAACGAGGACGTTATCTTCCAATCAAAGTCTCATCTGCTCGTACTGCTCTGGATCTTGTCAAAGATAGGGACGTAGAGAAGAAAATTACCTATTCTAGGATGAATGCCATCAACATTGTGCTTCATAAGATTGTGATCAACTGTCTAAGACCGAAGTCTACATCAAAGACTTCTGTGTCTCTTTCTGAAGCAAAGTTGATGTATGCGATCAACTCAGGACGGAAGTTTTCTCTCCCGCACACTATTCTCTTCCATATGTACAGAGCAGTGTCAAAAGACAAAGGACAATTGCCTTATCCTGGTCTGGTGACCAAGATCTTCAGACATCTGAACATTGATCTGCCACATACATTTTGTGTTCGACCGTGTGATAAGATGGTGGTAGGGTTGAAAATGTTAATGAAGATGCGTCTGCAAGAACTCTCCAAGGCAATGGAGAAATTCAAAGTGAAATCTCCAGTCCAGTCTGCTTCAAAAAGGAAAGGAAAGGAGGCCATTGGTGCCCCATCGAAGAAGAAGAAAAGAACTCTCATCCTTGAGGATGAAGATGAAGATGATGAAGATCCTACTATCCAAGCGCTGACAAGAACAAGACGTTACGTGTCTCATCCGACGCAAATACTTCAGCGAAAGCGAGAGAAGAAGAAAAGCAGAACAAAGAAGAGGAAGAACAGAGAGAGAAGGAGAAAGAAGTTGAAGAAGAAGAAGAAGGAGAACAAGAAAAGTCTGCTGACAAATCTGGAGAGAAGGGAAATGAAGAGCATGATCATCACTTTTCCCCTTTCGATGTCCTAGAGACAGGGGGAGTTAGCGAGCAAGAGAGGTCTACATCTCATGCTGCTGTCAGTGAAGATCTAAGACAATCTCCCGGAAGACCCGAAAGAAGTTCGGTCTCTCAATTGCTCGAAGAAGGTGATGCATCGATTCCAAATCTGCGGACCATACGAAGCGCCATCGTCTGAATACACACCATCTAAGAAAGCCAATGCCAGTACACAGACGGATGATTCTGCAGATTTTCGTAGCATCATGAATATTCTTCTGGAAATGCGTAGCCAGATATATGTTCTGGACTGTGAAATCCAAGCTTTGAAGAATGCTGGACAAAAATCTTCAGTCTCTCTGGAGGATAAATTCAAAGACCTTGCTCGCAACTTCAAGCCAATGCCAAGGAGAAGAGGTAGCTCATCGAGAGAAGACTGAAGAAGCTAGAAGGAGTAGTCCGAGTCCATTGGGGATTTCCGGATCGTGCGCATTCCCAGCGGACATGACTCCTTTCTCACCCTTTTCAATGCTTGACAAAAAGGGGAGAACCAATTTGAACCAACATCTTTTAAAAACTTTTTAGTGGTTATGTTTATTTTTGAGTATGACTTGAGAACTTGAACTTGGGTTGTGAATTTGACTGAATTGATTTGTGGATTGTGATGCTTGACTGGTTGCATTTATTCAAGTGTTGTTATATGGTTTTTCTCATGAAAGTCTAACCAATTTTCTGTGGATGCGAGAGTCTGGTTGCTTTATTAATCTTTATGAGTTAGCCATATTGCTTGAGAAATGTTTTTGCAGGTCAAAGTTGTTCAAATCTACAAGAAAGTTTTGTCACCATCAAAAAGGGGGAGATTGTTGGAGAAATCTTTCCAGAATATTTTGAAGCTGACAAAACGTTTCTATCAGTCTAAGTCTGGATGTTCGGAGACCGACAGTTTAAAGTCTGAAGACTTTGTATTCTCGAGACTCAAGATCCAAGACCCAAGACTCAAGACTTAAGACTCAAGACTCAAGACTTAAGACTCAAGACTCAAGACTTAAGTCTGTTCTCACTGACAGTCTTTCCAATCCAGTGACGAAGGAAATCCAAAGCCGAGGTCTATGGTTGAGGATTCGATCCTATCCTCTAGAAAAGATTCTTTGGTTGGATAATCATTTCGGATTCTTTAATTCTTATCTAAGATCGATTGAAGATCCGATGGTCGACGAAGTATTCTTGGAATGTTCTATTCTTGGAAACCAAGATCCCGATTGTATGGGCGAACGGATTGATGGGCTATCATCAGATTCCTTAAATAGCTCGGATGATCTTCTTGATTGATTCCGTCCAACGGGTAGATTGGAGGAATTCCTTTGGTAAGTGCCAACGGCTATGATGGCATGAAGGAGTATAAAAGGAAGACGTTCTAGTTGTTTTAAGTGTGTGATTGATAGAAAAATTCCGGAGTCGAAGACCCTTGATTATTAGTCGAGACTCGTTCGAGCGAAATTGTATACGAGAGTGTTTGTACTTGGCGAGACCTTGAGTGAGTGTGGTAGATCATCTACACCTAGAATTCAAGGAAGATCAACACGTAACAAGCTCTTTGATTATAGTGGAATCCAGCCAATCGGCCGGTGCGAAGAGTGGACGTAGGCTTGAATCAAGCCGAACCACTATAAACCGAGTGTTCAATTCTCTTTCCCTTACTCGGTCTCTCGATTGATATTTAATTATTGCAAATTGTTTAACTGTCTAAAGTATTTTGCAATCTTCAAGAAAAGTCGTTGTATACTTATTCACCCCCCTCTAGGTACTCATACTAGCATTATCAGTTCTTTAACAAGTGAAGATCGGTGCTAACATGGAAATTTTTTAAAAATATTTTCATATTTTTGAATTGTTGAATTATTATCATTTTCGTTTTTTCTTTTTTCTTTTTTTCTTCTCCTCTTCTTCCTCCAGCAGGTTGCCGGACCTCAGCGACCGGCCAGAGGCAACGGCCGATGAGGTCGAGGTCAACCTCGCCAGCCAACCTCGTTGGCCACCTCGCCAGTGGTAGTGTGGACGAGCCCCGCCTGCTTGGCATGACGCCGCCCTCGAGGCTTGGGCAGCGGGGCTCATGTGAGGAGGCGGCCTCACGCCAAGCTAGCAGGGCTCGCCCTCGCCGGCCATGGGCGAGGCATGACCCTCACTATATTTGGCAAGGGCGAGCCTTGCTACCTAGGCCTTGAGGGCGGCCTCACGCCAGGTGGGCAAGGCTCACCTTTGCCACTTGGCGCGAGGCTGCCCTTGCGACCACTGGCGAGGTGGTCGACGAGGTCGACCTCAACCTTGTCGGTTGTTGCCTCTGGCTGGTTACTGAGGTCCGGCGATCGGCTAGAGGAAGAAGAGGTGAAGAAAAAAATAAAAAATAAAAATAAACATAAAAATGAAAATAAAATTTTAAAAAATTTTAAAAAATTAAATATTATTAAAAATTATCAACATCAACGTCAATCGGGCCACGTTAGCCAGCGGCATCCAGTCAGCAAAATCCGGCCAAAATTGGTCGGAAAGGATTGAATTGGCACAACGTAAACAAGTTTAAAACTAAATTGGTACAAATCTAAAAGGTTTAGGACTTTTTTGGCACTTTTCCCAATCGAAAACCATTATAGAGCAGTTGACAAATTTTCAGTCAGATTGTTGGAGCATGCGACCATGTGATGGACTCAACATTTTTCATTTTGGGAAACTCCGTTCATGTCTAAGGAAACAGTTTGTTTGACAATTTTATTTTCGGATGACAGTTCCTAGCGACTCCCAACGGCTCTTTTCTCCTCGAGACCATCTCCAACAAGAAGATTGAAGAAGCCTATGTATAAGAGGAACACTAAAGCTCAAAGGGTTGGACGAAAAATAAAGAAAAGTTGATATCATCTGTTGTGATGTTCTGTACTGATCAAATTGTGATTTGTTCTTTTAAAATTTCCAGCGTAATGTTCCTGCTACTTTGTAATCTTGATAAGATCAAGTGTATACGCATGATAGCTGTACTTGAATCCTAATAGTGTGAACTATTGTTCAATAGGATCAATGCTTGCTTATTGTAATTTATCTTAGATTATTGGTGGACTTCAGCCTGTTTTAAGACTATTAGTCTAAAGAGTGGACAAAGGTTTAGGGGTTGACTTGAACCACTTTAACTTGCTGTGTACTATATTTTACTTGTTCATTGTCATCTACATATTCTTAATAGCACCATGCACACTTGATATTGTCTTCTTCAACTGATTTTTAAGAATTGGTCGTTAATTTCTGCAAAAGCTTTTCATAATCTTTAAACAACCTATTTACCCCTCACGAGTTGCATTGTTAGTCTCAACAATTGGTACCAAAGCTTTATTGCTTATTATGTGAAGTGTTTTACTTCTAAGAATAAAGATACTTATTTATGGCTAACTTTGGTAGTTTTTGTGCACATGATTCACAAGCTTCAAGCAAGCTAACATACTTCGACAGTAGAAACTACAGTTATTAGAAATAGAGAATGCAATCTTATATTGAAGCAACTGATCTTGTCACGTGGGACGTGGTCCAAAATGGACCAACGGTACTAGCTAGAGCTCCTATTCAATAGGAAGGCAATAATGTGCAAGTTGCTATTGCCGGTCTTTAAATTCTGATTCGACGAAGATGCAAAAAGAAGAATTGCAAAGCATGCTATAGCTAAACATCTATTATATTGTGCATTATCTCCATTTGATTTTAACATAATTTCTTCTTATGTGACAACCAAAGGAAATATGGGATCCAACTCCTTATCACAATTGAAGGAACTAACTGAGTGAGGGAAACAAAAATAAACATTCTTCTTGAAAACTATAACTTATTCAAGATGAAATCCGATGAAATTGAGACTCAAATGTTGAGAATCTATTAAGATCGTGAATGGTCTTGCCAATCAAGGAAAGATCTTCATGGAAGAATAGAAAGTGAACAAGCTCCTTAGAGCACTTCTAAAGGAATGGAGTCATGTAAACTCCATCAAGTGCAATTTTTCATCCCAATTTCCCCTAAAATCAATAACACAGGCTCTTAGCATATCTTCTAGAGTCTGGATCACTCTTTCTATTTGTCCATTTGTTTGAGGATGAAAAGCAGTACTAAATTGAAGCTTTGTCCCTAAGGCATTTTGGAGACTTCGGCAAAAATTTGAAGTAAACCTAGAGTCTCGATCAGAGGTGATCGTGACAGGAATACCATGTAAGCGTATTACCTGGCTTACATACATCTCAGTAAGTTTATTCATTGAATAGTTTATGCGGATAGCTAGGAAATGAGCAGATTTAGTCAAACAATCCACTATTACCCAAATTGAATCGTGACCATTTGATGTCCTTGGCAGTCCTTGCACAAAGTCCATCGTTACATGCTCCCATTTCCATTCTGCTATGTCTAACGATCTCAATAGTCCTGCAGGTTTGCGATGTTCCACCTTTACTCGTTGGCACATTAAACATTGAGAAACATGCTTGGTTATATCTTTCTTCATGCCATTCCACCAAAATTGTTGCCGCAAATTCCTATACATCTTTTTACTACCCGGATGAATACTATAATTACTCCTATGTGGCTCCGATAAAACTTCCCTCTTCACTTCTTCATTATCGGGAACACAAATTCGTTATTGGCCATAGCCGACTTTCGACTAAGGGCATCTACCACCTTATTTGCCTTTCCTGGATGGCATCATATCTAACAGTCATAATCTTTCAATAACTCCATCCACCTCCTTTGTCTCATGTTCAACTCTTTTTGCGAAAACAAATACTTCAGGCTCTTATGATCTGTATAGATTTCAAACTTCTCTCGATATAGATAGTGTCTCCATATCTTCAAAGCAAACACTATAGCTACCAATTCTAAATCATGTGTTGGGTAGTTCAGTTCATGAGGTTTCAATTGTTTAGATACATAGGCTATGATCTTGCCATGTTGCATCAAAACACATCCCAGTCCTTTGTGAGATGCATCACTATACACTATAAAACCATCAGACCCAGATGGTATAGTTAGGATTGGAGCCGTGGTCAATTTTCTTTTAAGTTCCTAAAAGCTCCTTTCACATTCTCCGCTCCATTCAAACTTTACATTCTTCTGCGTCAATTTTGTTAAGGGACCTACCAGTCGTGAAAACCCTTCAATAAATCTTCTATAATAACTAGCCAGTCCTAAGAAACTTTGGATCTCAGTGGGTGTTATTGGTCTCGGCCAATTTATTACCATCTTAACTTTCGCCGAGTCCACTGCAATTCCTCCTCCTGGCACCATGTGTCCCAAAAATATTATCTGGTCCATCCAAAATTCACACTTGCTGCATTTAGTACACAGCTTATGATCTCTCAGAGTTTGCAAAACTATGCTTAAGTGTTGCTCGTGCTCTTCAAGTTCTCTAGAATACACCAAGATATCATAAATGAAAACAATCACAAACAGATCCAAATAAGGCTTAAATATCCTATTCATTAAATCCATGAATGCGGCTAGTGCATTTGTCAATCCAAAAGGCATAACTAAGAACTCATAGTGTCCATAACAAGTCCTAAATGCAGTCTTAGGAATGTTTTCTTTCTTAATCCATAACTAATGGTATCCCAATCTTAGGCCAATCTTAGAAAAGACTGAACTTCCTTGTAGTCACTTGATTCAACTGTCTATAATTGATACATAGACACATCGACCCATCTTTCTTTTTCACAGATAGAACTAATGCACCCCAAGGTGAAGCACTTGGCCTAATAAACCCTTTATCAAGCAACTCTTGTAGTTGCACCTTCAATTCCTCCAACTTGACTAAGGCCATCATATATGGGGCTTTCGATATCGGTCCTGTTCTAGGCATTAGTTCAATTTCAAATTCAATCTCTCGCTCTAGTGGTAATCTAGGCAACTCCTTAGGAAACATGTCCTGAAATTCCCTAACTACTTGAATCTCACTGATTTCAGCCTCTTTCTTAGTAAGGTCTCTTACCACTGCTAGGTATCCTTGACATCATTCGTCAAGTAATTCACAAGCTTCTACCATCGAGATAATGGCTATAGAGGGGTTTGTCTGACCTCCGAAAATTTCGAAACTAAACTGATCAGGCAATATGAACTGGATTACTTTCTTATAGCAATCCACCTTAGCCCTATGCTTATGGAGCCAGTCCATTCCTATGATAACATCAAAGTCATACATAGCCATTACGACTAGGTCTATTTCCATATCCTTTCCTCCTATTGTTGTCTTACATTTTGCACACATCATCATAAATAATACCATATTCTTTAAAGGCGTGGAAACACAAAGAGGCGTCTCAAGAGGCGTAGCTTCTATTTCACTCAATTGCTCATATCTTTGAGATATAAATGAATGCGTAGCACCCGTGTCAAACAATGCATATGCCTTCTTGCCATTTATGAAAATCGTACCTGATATAACATTTCTGGAAGCTTTCGCTTCCTCTTGGGTGAACACATATACCCTTCCTTGTGCTGATGGCCTCTGAGGATTCCTCGGTAGGTTTAGTCTAACAGTACTCTGTTGTGCCTGTCGCACTGAGCCAACACTCATTTGCAACTTCTCTTGTGGGCAGTCTTTCTTAAGGTTGACCTACTCGTCCACAACCATAACATCTCAGCCGTCCATTGTAAGGTCCTGGGCCTTGCCGCCCACCACACCTTTGACAAACATCAGGCTGATAGGGTGCTTTCCCTATATTCAGGCCATCCCTAGCTCTTCCAAAATTTCCAAAATTACTCTTTTTCTTAGCATCCCAGATCTGACCTTGACCAGGATAGGGCCTTTTACCCCTTCTCACATCACTAAAGCTCAATTGTCTCTTAGACTCTGATTGCTCTCTTACCAACTTTTGTTCGACTAACGGTGCCCTTTCACAAATCTCATGATAATCCCTTCTATTCAAAGGCACTAGTTGTTTCCTAATATCAGTCCTCAATCCTTTCGGAAATTTCTTAGCTTTTTCCTCACGATCCTTAATCAATCTAGGAGCATACCTTGACAATTCAGACAATTTTGTCTCATATTGATCCACTGTCAGCTCCTTTTGTTCCAAATGAACAAACTCAATGATCTTGTTATCTTTAGCATAGTCAGAGAAATGCTTCCTATTAAAAGCTCTAACAAACTCATCCCAATTCACATCAATACCTGGTGGAAAGATCGTATCCCTTGAAGCTCTCCACCAAAACTTTGCATTTCCCTCTAGCTAGTACTTAGCCAAAACTATCTTCTAAGCATCACTGCAGTCCAACAACTGGAAAATCTATTCTATCCCATCAATCCAATGTTCCACCTCCTCAGGACTTCCCATTCCACTGAACTTAGGTGGTTTCAGCTTTAGAAATTGCTCCACCACTCCTTGAGAACGATGTTCCACTCCGGGTTGTTGCTGCACTTGCCTTTCCATCAGATTTGCAATATTGGCCAATGCTTGTAGGATATCTTCCATTCGGGGTTCAGCCCTTGCAGCAGAGGCTTTAGCCCTCGATGGATGAGCACTTCTAGCTCGCACCATGAGTTTCCTGCAATTTCCAAGCATTTGCCTTAGGAATAATCTGAGACTCACTGTCTCCATTTAAAGGCAACTACTACTATATAAGTAACATAAACATGTTACTAGCACCTAAAGACGACTCATGATAAACTACTAGGGATCTACGAGTGAATAGCCATCACCAGTTATTCGAAGTTAACTAATTATTCCAATTAATACCTATGGTGTGCATTGCCATCATATTCCTCAATTTCCAAATGAGGCTCCTTATTACTCCAACTATAACCATCGCTCTGATACCAATCGCTGCGGCACCCCTCGACGGCCCCCAATCCGTTAGGGTCACCACAGGTACTTGTCACTCATCCTACTACATACCAGTATGGTAACTTTTTAATTAAAGTGAAACCATAGTTCATAGGGGTTGATCAATAGAATACTTTTCCACTTTTTTTTTTTTTTTGTAAAGGTCCCAGCACAGTTCATCAATGGAAACATAAACGAGTCTCACCATCCCTTACTCCAATAACAATAATGCAATGCACACCACCTACGCTCCAAATGAAAAGTTGAAGCTGAGTCACTTTTATTTATATTTTCATGATGGATATTTCGGGTCAGTACAGCAAAAAGGCCAAGATTTTTAACTATACTTGGCTATAACTTCAAAAGAAAACTCGACCCTTCATCGAACATGTACACCCCTCCATCAACAAGCGTCGGTTATCCCCATAAAGTGTCAGCTCCTACCAGCTCTATACGTGCCATCACACCCAACCCAGTGCATCAGGCGGCAACGGCGGCAGCAGTGGTAGCATCCCTAGCATCACTCTACCACACCGGACATGAATATATAAAAACTCCTGGATAACCGGGCCATCAGTAAGACCCACACCATACATCACTAAGACACGGACTCAAACAAACACCAGACCAGGCACACTAACACAGGAATGCTCCGGCACTCCACTTCTACATCATATGGCAATCCATAGTAAGTACCACGCGTGATTGGTAGCAACGACATCTTTCTAATATGAAATGTTAATCCCCGAAAGGGGTGAGTACAACCACTTAGCAGTAAAGATCCACCAAACTACACAATGCGTCAAACAGAACAATCAATGTATCATAAATCAAACACATATCATTCATGCATTCAAACATACGTCACCTTACAGCCATGCATATATCACCATGCAACGTGCATATACCATCATGCACTTATCATCAAGCAGCCATGCATATATCACCATGCAATGTGCATATACTACCATGCACTTCATACTTGGATTCATGCATGAGGTTCATCTCATGCCATATATACACATCCATGCGCATGATACAGTCTCAATTTTATCTTTTCAGGGACCAGTATTTGCGTCCCACAATTTATCGCTCGCATCCAACCTAGTATTGTGAGGAGCCTCCGGCACACACCTCCGAGCATCCGGTACACACACTCTGGGCATCTCGTACCCCAACAAGCATCACGAGGAACCCCCCAACACACACCTTTAGGGCTTTCGGCACACACCTCCGGGTATCCCAACACTCCTGGGGCATCTGGCACACATACTCCGGGAATCTCGTACCCCAACTAGCATCACGAGGAACCCCGCCGCACACACCTTTGGGCATCCCAACACTCCCGAGGCATCTGGCACACACACTCCGGGCATCCTAACACTCCCGGGGCATCGTCGGCTCACACCTCTAACGATCTTGTTATAATCTTAATTTATATTTACACATGTATCTCAATTTCAACATGGCATTTGATGCATCGGTATCAAGAGTTCTCAACCAGCTTTTGATGTCATATAACATGCCATATGTCACCACATATGCAGCATAATCAACCACTCAAGACATCATATCACATGGAGCAAATTTTATTTATTTTTGAAAATACCACATAATTTCGGATAAAAATAGATTTGTACTCATTTGGTCATAATTCTTGAAAAATTAGTAAATAGTCTTATTAAATTCTAAAAATTTCAGAATATTGCCATCATAGTCCTTATAATTTCAGAATATTGCCATACAGAGTTTTATTCATAAATTCGGTAAAAATCCTAAACCAGCTCCAAAAATTCTGAAATTTTTATATGTTGTAGAGAAAGTCCAGAAGTAAATTTTTCATGGAGAACTCAAAATCATATTTGTAATAGATTAAAAAATATAATCACCGTAGCCGTCTCTAACCCTCGGCAACAATTCCCAGATCTGACCATTTCGGATAAAATCATTTCACCAGCCTAAACTCATCCATTTCCTCTAAATTTTAGTATGTTACTCCTTAACATGTCATCTTCAACTTTCATTCAGAACGCAAGATCAAATTTCAACCAGAGAATTTTATAAAATTCACAGAATCATACTATGTCAGCATTTTGATTCCAGATCTGACTTCTCCAGAGAAAAATAGTTTCACTAGTCTATACTTGTTCATTTCTTCTGAATTTTTGATATGTTACTCTCCAAGAAGTTCTATACAACTTTGATCAAGGAGTCAAAATAAGATTTCAACTAAAAAGTCGCATGCAGCTCACAAACTCATGAAGGGTCGGACTGATTTTTCCAGAAAACAGCATGCTAGGCCAACAAATTTCTCCCCAAAGCTTCGAAATTTCATCACTTCCACCACAACCAAAGTTCACCATTTTCTACACACACATCACAGCAAGCGAATGGTAGATTTTAGGACTCTATTTGCCTCTAGCCCAAGCGAACACAGCAAGCAACGAAGGGGGGGGGGGCAAGATGGCGAACGAACGGCGGCGAGCTAGGCGGACGATCGGCAGCAAACGGACCTCCTTCTTCTCTCTTGCATGCACGGTCTCCCCTTTCTCTCTTCCTTTCTCCCTTTCCTTTCTCTCTTTCTCTCCTCTCTCTCTTCGTGTGACACTCTCTCTTTCTCTCCCTTTCCTCGCTTAATCTGGCCCCCTCTTCCTCTCTAATTTTTCTTCCTTTCAATGATTAACAATCATTGATCTTGCGTGCTGGCGCACTTGGCTCAAAGGAAGAAACACTTGGCAATTTTCATGCAAGAGGGGCTTCATCCGGTTGGGCTTGGGCCAGCCTTGGTCGACGGCCCAATGGGGCTTCATGGGCTGGCCTTTTGGCCCACTTTAGGCTCAACACTCTCGGGCCTAAAGTCCAAACTTAAATGGCCCAAAATTTTCTTAAATAAGTCCATGTTTACTTTTAATAATTTACCTTAAATCCCCACTTATATAAATACCAAATTACAATTTCATATGGCCATAAAACTTTGTAACATTAAATCATAAGAATCAAATCTATCAGGTGCATAGTTAAGAACAAAATCCTCCTTATCATTTTGTCCTATAGCACCAACTTTGATATATCTAAGAACATAAGATACAATTCCATTGAGATACTCGGCCTTGGTCTCTCATGATTCAAACAAACACTTCCATTACCCTATTTATAGGTCGGGTAGTATCTATAGGTTGCCAAAAATTTTAGGATGCCACATATCTGGACAATGATCGTTGATGGGACATGACTAGAGAGATAGCAAGACCACAAGTCTAATCCAAACATAAGTCAGTATCGTCAGTTCAAGAGGAAAAGACAAAAGGAAGAATATTTAGAAAATGGTGTAAGAGTTTTCCTAATGTGGAATGTATTAATTGATATTATAATTTATCATTTTATGGGATTGGTCTAAGGTGAGATAGAAAGTTTCTTAATTAGTCTAATATGGGGTTGGCCAATGTGAGACGAGTTGAGCTCACCCCATAATGAGAGGGTACGGTTGGAAACTCTATAAATAGGGGTCAAGTCTCTTCTCTAATCATAACACTCACTGTCACGCCCCGAACCTTAGGCAAGCAACAACCCCTTCCTTGGTCGATAGAAAGCGATGTCCCATGACTCATCGCCGACCCTTCATTTTTTATTTTATTTTTTATCTTTCATTATGTGCAAGTGGAAACGAACCATCTCCCCATCAAAAGACAATCAAGCAATCAAATAGGGATAGTGAGATTAACAACATAAACACAACCTCTACTCATATATATATATACATTTTTACATTGGATTAACCTGCGGAGGATTGCTTTTGATCTACAAGCCCGGCAGAGGGCTCGATCCATCCTCTAAGCCAGACCAAGAAAAGAACTAGGCTAGGCTAATCCAACTTTACACAAAAAGAACCCTTGGGCTCGGCACTACAGTTACTCAGACCCAACGGACTTAGACTCCGTCGAGTCATAGCTAAAGGCGAACGGGTCAATCTCTAGCGAAAAAGGGTTAGCATCCTCCACAGCACCATTAGGAGGGTCTAGCTCCATGGGATCCCAGTCAGCGTCCTCGGGTCCTCTACCAGGCGGCCCATCAAAACCTCTCAGGGGACCAATCAACAAATCGCCATCCTAGATGAACCACGCCAAGAACCTATGGGGTATCTATTGCCTCGGTCCCTCATCCACTCAAATAGTGGATAGATACTTCTCGTACAGATGCACCCGACTCGAAAAGTGGTGGCGCGTCACGATAGTATCCTAATCCTTCAGGATACCAAACCTCATTGGCGGAAGTGCCATCCTAAGGACCTGAAAGTGGTTATACAATAACCGGTGAGATATAAATCTTAGTGAGTCTTCCCCTAAGCCCTCGATTAGAACACTAATTCAACTCGGGGTATCTCTTCAGAACCACCCCACAACTAAACCATGACTAACAATCAACAATCAATAGACAACAGTCGATTCACACACAACCTTACTTGGTATGTCCTACCCTGCACGTTATAATTTAGCATGATACACGCAATGCACATGGCCATTAGATGATGCATTTCATCAATCACATACGAGTCGCGTCGCAAACGATCTCACTTGGTCATTGCCACACCCTGCATGTTATCGATTTATGCATGCATGCCATAAACGATGTGCTCAACTCATGCCTTCCAATTAATTTCGGCCACATCGGCACGATACTTGACACATAGAAATATGGCCACACAGGCACAACTATGCCACACAGACACGTTCTATGCCATACAGGCACGGGCTTTCCACATAGGAGCATCCCCCACCCGACACACAATGGCGAACGGATTCAACTCAATGATCATGCAAGCGCACTACTACAACTCCTTTTTTGTGAAATTTACTCAATTCATGTAGATACTCATGCATTTATACACTCCAATCACCACATAATATCAAAACACATGAAATTAGGCACTTTTTCATTTTCGAGTGAACAGTAAATTTCCAGAATTAAATAACTAATAAAGTAAATCCACAATTCATTGAAAACACTATTTAAAGCAAGCAAAGCATCAAGAACCATCACCAAAGTAAAATTGATCATAATTGGCAGAAACCAGGCCACTCACGCATCTCCAAGTTTAAATCCAGAAACCTAACCAAATTAGTTCAAAAAATTCTCAAACTTTAATATGTTGTAAAGGACACATAAAAGAACAATTTTCATGTGGACACCTAAATCCAGATCCTTCTAGATTCGGCCTAGTAAATTGCTCAATTCAGCAGCAAAAACTTGGTCCATTTCCAGAAAGTCTGTTTTCTGAAATTAGTTTGGTTTGAGTTCCAAGACATGTCCGTTTGATCTAAAATTTGAGTACGTTAAACTAGATGATGTGACAAACAACGTCTGTGAAGAATGCGAACCCTAAAAAACCCCTAGAATCCTAAAAGGTTACCAATTCTAGCGAAAACTGAGCTTCTGTTTGAAAATGACAAAGCTGATATCTCCTTCTTTTAAATCCCTAAAAATCTTGAGAAAATTATATGTTGTAGCTAACGATGTCTAAAACATTTCTGTAGAAGACATCAACCTCAAATTCACAACCTATTTTGATCTACAAAAATAGCAAACGGCAAGGGTCTAGAGATCCGAATTGCAGGAAGTCCATTGATTTGGACTAATCCATCTTCAAAGGTTCTAATCTCACTAATTAGATTAACACTAATCCATTCTAAGGCTAATCTAACTATTCTAGATTATCACTAATCCATTCTTAAGCTAATCTAAACAACCCTTAAGCATAATTAACATTCTAAGCACGTTTAGGCACTAATCAAATTATCAGAAGCTAAACTCACTGGTTTAGCATTTCGGCGAGTCCACGGCGAAGGTGACGCCAAAGCAGGTGACAATCCTCCTAGCGGTGACACCAACCAAGGCCAGGAAGGGCTCGGAAACGGGCCACGAAGTTCCAAGGCCTTGTTGGGACTTTAGGTTCTACTTGTTGAACCGAGAAGGAAAACAAGTGGCTGAACGATGAGGAATTAGGTTGATTGGAGCTCCGGCAAGGGGGAGGCTGGCAACCGGTGGCACCCAGGGGTCAAGGGTCGAAATGGGGAGAAAATGGCTTAAACGAGCGAAACAGGTGAAACTGTGCAGGCTGCCAGGCGGACCGATGGACCAGCGACCGGTTCCTTCTCATTAGTGGATGGGACAGCCGACGGCTCGTTATGGCGAGTGGCAAAGTCCCCCCGTACGGACTGGATGTTTTGAAGATGATGGTGGGTGAAGCGTGAGCTAATTCGCAGGGGAAGACAACTTTTAACTGAGTTTTTCGAAGAAAGGTCAACTGAAGCAGAAACTGGAAGAAGAGAAAACTGAGGGGGAAAAGGCTACGAATTACTTGGGGCTAAAGAGGGGAGAGAGTGGGATGTAAGGGCTGATCTCTCTAGTTTCTCTAAGCTCTCTAAGGCCTCAATAATGGAGAAAGTGAAGCCAAAAAGAGGATAAAGAAAGGGCTGAGAGTTTGGAGAGGGCCACCAACATGCCCCACCACTTCGGCCCTTGACTAGCTGCCCTTATCTGCTCCAAAGCTTCCCCAACAAGCTTGTCAAGAGGTCCAAAATGTTGTGTATCCCATGGCCTATGTATTTGTGACCTTTGCTCTTCAATTTCACCAATTCCTCTTCAATTCTCCTCCAATTGGACTCAATTTGATTTCCATAAATCCAACCAAGGTACCACCATCCCAATCAACATCTTTCCTCACCAATTAGTCCAACTTGAATCCTAAAAACAAAATCAAAAGCCATCCTCAGATTTTCTCGATCCAAAATAACCTTATTTTGGATTTTTCGCCGAAAATCTCAGTTTGCAGAAAAATCTTCGGAGGATGAGTCGACATTCCTAAAATGATTTGTGACATGACAGAACTTTCAATTTCTGAATTCAGGTTCGAATTCACAATTTATTTCAATCTGGCGTGATTCTTAGCTTGTCATAATATACCAGGTAGTTTTTATGAATTTTTCGTGCAATTGACCCGTGGTCGATTATTTTCAAGCCACACAACATCTTCGACACATTGGCAACTCTTGGTTGTCGTAGAAATCTCGAGGTTTCAAATATGGATATAGGGTACAAAAATGATAGAGAAATCAATCTAGTGTCGATCGGCAAGAATTGTGCAATTAGATGAAATCACCTACACTTAATCATACATCTTTGTTGAGTCGAATTATCTCTGGTCTCTAATTGATCTATACCATAATGACCGTTGCAGATTAGTACAGTCAAGTAGTCTATTCCTGATCTAATTCTCGAGTCTATTGTATTTATATTCCTTAACGTCTTCACCTGATAAACTAGTTATCCCATGAGTGATCGGCTCAGGGAAAAGAACTATAGGTGTGTCGATGAAAAACCCAACTCAATCAGTCGAAATTAGAACATGAAATTCAGGATGTCACACTCATAGTTATCCTCATAAAATAGTATTTTCTAAGTGCTAAGGGTGAGGTGATCTCATTAAGCTAGTGATATAAAGGGTGATAGAGGTGAAGCCCTTGCGCATATGGTTTCGCATAAAAAACGATGGATTCCAAAACGGTTGTGTTAACTTTTCTACTCAATTATATGTATTTTTGTTCTAACTATGGAGATCGTGGGATTGCGTTTTTTGTGACTAACATGTGATATCAGAGCAATAATAGACTAGAACATGAACGCATAGTTTTTGCCCTTTTTTTGTGATTTTTTTGTGCAACAAAAATCAATTTTGAATATATAAATAGAAAGAACTCAACAAAACAGGGTAAACTGTGACATCTTGAAATTCCAATTTTGTTTTCAATTAAATGAATCGGGCCTTTCATCGACGCGCCTATAATGCTATTATCTGAGCTAATCATTCATGAGATAACTAGACTATCTGGGGAAGCCATTTATAGATTTTAACGCAACTGACTTGAAGATTCGACCAAGAATCGACTACTCGACTGTGCTCATCTACAGATATCATTACGACACAGTTAAAAATTGATCAGAGATCAGAGATAGGTCGATTCGACTGAGATGGATGATCAAAGTGTGGGTGATTCCACCAGGTTGCAAAATTCTCGTCAATCGGCACTATACCAATTTTTCTGTCGTTTTGATACCCGGTGCACGTATTTGAAATCTCGAGATTTTCACGACAACCAAGCATCGCCAATGTGTCAAAGATGTACATTGTGACTCGAAAAAATCAATCACAGGTCAATTGCACAAAAAATTTCTAAAAGCTATTGAGTAGGTTAGGTCATGTTAAAATCGCACCCGATCGAAAGTAACCATAAATTTGAATTTGATTTTAGAAATTGAAATTTCTGTCATGTCACGAGTCATTTTAGGAACGTCGACTCATCCTTTGAAGATTTTTCTGCAAATCGAGATTTTTGGCGAAATTTCAAGATAGGGTAGTTTTTGTCCGGAAAATTCAGGGGACCGATTTTTATTGTGTTTTTGGGATGCAAGTTGGTTTTATTGGCAAGGAAAATGTTAATTTGATCGATGACACATGGACTAAAATTGTCTTCAATTGAAGAGAGATCGGTTCAATCTGGGGGATTTGGTGTCCAAATTCGTATGCCATGGCCATCACCACCTTTGGACCACTCCAATGGCTTCCTAAGGAAGCTTTATGGTTGCAAAATGGCTGAGGAAGCTAGCCCATGTTGGTGGGACCTCTTCAAGGAAGACGAAAGGATAGAATGGAAGAGGTGTGGGTCCCTCCAAGCTTGGTTGTCCCCTTTCTTCTTCCTCTGGCTTGCTTTCTCCATTTCCATCCACTTTAGGGCTCAAGTATTACACAGAATCAAGTAGCACCCCTCCCTCTTGTCCGTCGACTACCCGTTAGCCACCGAAGCACTGTCACGCGCTTGAAGCAATGCCAGCCTCCCGCTCACGTCTCGTGCCTCCTGTCACGCCCTAGACCACCCTTAAGCTTTTGCCTAGCTCGGTTGAGCCATCGTGGTCGCCGTCCAGCCACCGTCGACCGTCGTCGAGTTGTGACATCCTGAATTTTCGACCCATCCTGATAAAACGAAATGGGCTTTTTGTTGGCACGCCTATGGTCCTTTTTCTTTGAGCTGATCACTCATGAGTTAACTAACCTATTGGGCGAAGCAATGATACGACTGTTCTCCTGAGCTCGTATAGTGCTGAAATTTCTATTCGTCCTGTTTCCCATGTGCTAGTCACTCTCCTGATCCTACTGTTTGAGAAAGTCTACCTTTGGCTTGCATCATTTGGTATCAGAGCTTTGGAGGAGAGGACAATGCCTCCAAGACAAGCTAGATGTTGTGGCGGCAGAATCTTGCCCTCGATGAAGTGCACACAGTCGCTGAGAATTTGCAACAACAAATTGATGAATTGACACAAGAAGTTCAATGTTTGAGGGCTAAAGCAAATATTTCTACACCCTGTTCCAAGACTAAAGATTCTCATGGTGACTCTTTCTCTTCGGAGAGTGTTCAATCTATCCATGGTCAGAGGCATGTTCGACATCGTTTATAACATATTTGTGAGCCAGATTGGGAAAATGAAGTCAACAAAGATGTTCCGGAATTTACAGGTACTGAGGCTCCTGATGAAATTGTTGATTGGCTAACACTTGTGAATGAGGTGTTTGAGCATCGAAATGTTCTAGAGAATCGTTGAGTTGGGCTCATTGCTATGTGATTCCAAGGCAAGGCGATTGCTTGGTGGAGATGTGAAAAAAAAAAAAAAAAACTTGTGAAGCTATTGGCAAAGCACCGATCACTTTGTGGAGAAAGATGGAGGGCAAGATTCGAAAATATTTTATTCCCAAAGGATATAGAGAGAGCTCTACCAATGGTACCAAAAACTAAAACATGGTATGTGAATAGTGGACCAATACACCAATGAATTCAATGGGTTGGTCATTTGTAACAATATCCAAGACCCCGAGGAGGTGCTTGTGAACAAATACTTGAATGGTCTTCAATTTTACATTCAAGATGCCTTGGAAGTCCTTGACATTTGGGACTTAGGAGATGCACACCAACGAGCTCTCAAAATGAAGCGCTCTTGTTCTCGGAGATAGCAATCAACTACCATGACAAGTCGGGCCACTAAGAGTACCACTAGCACTGCTAAAGTTG
The DNA here is from genome assembly GCA_017140255.1 of Eucalyptus paniculata subsp. matutina. Classification (NCBI taxonomy): domain Eukaryota; kingdom Viridiplantae; phylum Streptophyta; class Magnoliopsida; order Myrtales; family Myrtaceae; genus Eucalyptus; species Eucalyptus paniculata. The sequence continues at coordinate 90,018 of JADGRZ010000014.1, read as the reverse complement.
CTGAGGTTACAACGCAATCTACTAGTAAGCCTTCTACTCAGCCCCATGTTTCAAAGCAATCTGCTATGTCTGAAATACATCGCTATTCTTGTGGGGAGTTGGGTCATCGTGCTAGCAATTGTCGAATCAATAAGAATCGACAAGCCGGTAAAGCCTTCTTGGTGGATAATGATTCTGATGAGAATGCTGAGGATCCACTTGAAGAGGAGTTGAACAATGATGAAGAAGCTGCGGATGATGAACAAATAGTGCATGCTGACACTGGCAAACTTCTTATGGTGAGGAAAATTTTTCTTACTCCTCGAGATGACACTGGAGATAGGTGGTTGTATACCAATATTTTCATTCTGCTTGCACAATCATGGGAAAGGTTTGTCAATTAATCATTGACTCTGGTTGTTGTGAGAATATAATTTCTGAAGTAGCGGCAAACAAGCTGAAGTTGGAATTAAAAACGCACCCTACACCTTATAAAATGTTGTGGTTGAAGAAAGGCACTGAGGTAACTGTTTCAAAATGATGCCTTGTTATTCTATCCATTGGTTATGTTTATAATGACAAGATATGGTGTGATGTTCTGCCAATGGATGCTAGTCACATTATTATTGGTCAACCATGGCAATTCGAGAGGATTATGCATGATGGTTATCGAAATACATATTCTTTTGAATTTGGAGGTAAGAAGATTACGTTGGCACCTAGTAGGGAACCTTTGAAAACTCCTGTAGTTGAGAATTCCTTCTCCCCTACATTGCTTATAATGAAGGATATGAAAGATGCTTTGAAAGGAGTTTGTATCTTGTATATTTTGCTTAACTCCAAGCGAGCAAAATGGACTGAACACATCCAGAAGTTCACTTTCATTATTCAGCATAAGGCTGGAGCTCAGAATCAGGTTACCAATGCCCTTAGTCAAAAGAAGAGCTTGCTCTCTACAATGCATTCTACTATTCTTGGATTCGATTCTTTTCATGAGTTATATCAAGAAGACCCCTACTTTTCCAAGATCATTCCCGATGCACATGAAAAGAAGCTTGCTGATTTTACTGTATGTGATGGTTTTCTTTTCAAAAGAAACCATTTATGTGTGTCAGACTGTTCTCTTCGGCAAAGGGTGATCGATGAAGTTCACCGTAAGGGACATTTTGGGCGCGACAAAATTGTACAACTCTTCTCAACCAAATACTTTTGGCCTCATTTGATACATGATGTACATCGACATGTGATGAGGTGTTGACGTTGCCAAATTGGAAAGGGACAAGCTACTAATGCTAGCCTTTATTTGCCCTTGCCGATTCCACATGCCCCCTGGGAGGATATCTCTATGGACTTTGTCCTTGGACTACCACACACAAACAGAGGTATGGATTCGATCTTTGTTGTTGTTGATCGATTTTATTCCACGTTGAAAAACTATGGATGCTTCACGTATTGCTGACTTATTTTTCAAGGAAGTCTATAAGTTGCATGGCATTCCAAAGACCATTACTTCGGATCAGGATACAAAATTTCTTAGTCATTTTTTGGCGACAACTGTGGAAGAATGTTGGTACTAAACTGCACTATAGTACTGTGTTTCATCTCTAAACGGATGGACAAACTGAGGTCATCAATCAAGCATTGAGAAATCTACTAAGGACTTTGATCGATAATAATCCCCATTCTTGGGAGACACGGTTGTCACTTGGAGAATTTGCATATAATGTTGCCGAGAACCATAGTGCTAGATATAGTCCATTTATGATTGTATATGGTCGACAATCGAGCACTGCTCTTGATCTTGCACCAATTTCATTTGCTGAGAAGTCGAGTAGCAAAGTCGACGATATTGTTTCTCAAATGAGGACAATTCATGAAGATGTGCGCCAAAGACTAGAGAGCAAAACTGAATCCTGTAAAATGGACATCGACAAGCAGCGACTTGAAGTTATCTTTGGACCTAGAGATTTTGTTTAGGCTTATTTGCCACCGGAACGACATCCTGTCGGAAGTTATAATAAGCATAGTGATTGAAAGCTTGGACCTCTCGAAGTTCTTGAGCGCATCAATCCTAATGCGTATCGATTAAATATTCCTTCTCATTTGAATATTCACAACGTCTTCAACATTTGACATTTAACACCTTATGTGGGAGATTCTTCTGATGATGATTGCGAGAATTCAAGGACGAATTCTTTTAAAGATGGGGAGGATGATGCAGCCCGCATTGAAGACCAACTCTCTCAACCAAGAAGATCGGCCCACATTCAAGCTCGATGAAACCGAGAAGCTGTATCGATATCTTGAGCCCATCTCGGAAGCTTGAAAGAAGACACCTTGGGAGCCATGAAGACGTTATGCTTTTACTAGTTTCTAGTTTCTATGCTATTTACTTTTTTTCCTAGTTTCAATGCCTTGTCTTTATTTCTTCTAGTTCCTATGCTCTTTGCTAGTTTCAATGCTTTGTCTTCATTTCTTTGACGATATAAGCCATCCAATTCCTTGTACAAGACAGACGACTTTTGATGAATGAAAACTTTGCTTTGAAGCAAGTATCGTGAACCTTGTAGAGTTCATACCCTTGAAAACCTAGAAGAGTTTTCACTCCGTCCTTAAAGAGTCAGAGCTTTCGAAATCTGCATCCTTGAAGAGTTGCAGTCATTGATCTAGAAGAATCGATGCCCCCTCAATTTCCTTGGAGGCCTAGAAGAGCAACCAACGAAGTTTCTATCTTTTCCTGTTCTGTTCGTTATTTCCAACCCAGATTCGACCATCCTACGGTGCTTATTTCAGGAAATCCAAAACAGAGAAATTGTAGATCTGGAAGTCTTTGTTCATTTGGTTTGGGAATCAGGTTGATCCGATTTGTATCGACAAAGACATGACCGTTCTTTTGAGCTTGCGCAGTGCTGAAATTTCTGTTCGTATTGTTTCCCGTGTGCAAGTCACTCTCCCAATCCTACTATTTGAGAAAGCCTAACCTTGGCTTGCATCATACCTTTTCCGAAATCATTGATGTTGTTTTTCAAATGTGAGTTGGAGATATGAAGTTGTTTTGGTTATTTTCATTTTTATTTTTGGTTACTCAGTTATAAGGATGTTTCTGAGAATCCTCTTAAACTAATCTCAATTCCCCGATGATCGTCAGATAAAGAAAGAAATAAATCTCATCCACTAATTGGAAAACTTTCCAAATTTTGTGTATCTCAATATTTTGTATAGGAGATGGAAAAGATGCTGAGTGATGATTCATTATGATGCGAGTATCCATTTCTTGATGAACCATGGAATTTTCCATAAATTATTCATTACATCGAATCTCCATTGTTCTGCAGTACAGTGGACGATCTGTCACTATGCAACATTCAAGTTTCACACACAAACATGCATAGAAGCTCCCAAATTATTATGCTTTGGAGCCGGTCTCTGACGGCGGATCGATGCTGTGTCGAATCCTAATTGTAGACTTCGATCTTTCCTTCGTAGTGGCGGTTTTGTCTTTACGAGCTTGACGATAGATGGAATGGAGAACTTTGAGTAGGCCACCGACAGAGACTATGAAGAGGATAACCCACTTGCCATCTTTCCACCATGGAGTGTTCTTGGCCGATGCCGAAATACGAGTGACCGATGCCGATGGAGGAGGAAAGTACGGGAAACCCGCACAATTTCCTGGACAATTGTTCTCCATCAAGAAAGCTCTGTGTAGTTCAACACAAGATGTAAGTTCAGAAAGAAATTTCTAAGCATCAATTCATACAAAAAAAGTTGATAACTCTTCCAAAAGATGGAACCTTATTATAAAAGACACAGTTTTTCATCACGATAGATCAACAAGATTATAGATCCTAGCGCCAGATCGAGATGATTGAAAACGGAATTCAGCGAGATATGATTGACTGGAAGAGTTGAAGGAGGTGCTTGCACAAACCTTACCAAGAAGAACTGAGCAAACCGGTGAGTGATGCTATTGCTACTGAAACAGCCTTGCAAAGAAATGCGAATATTCATCAGGTGGCCTCTCGTTATAATGGCCCTCTATAGTTTGTTTTGGTCAACTCGTCAACAATTGCTCGCTCAAAAAAAAAAAAAAACTCGTCAACAATTGTTAATTTAAAATGAGGATGTGGGCAAGAAGTTATTGTTGCGGACGACAGGACAGAGAGTTGGGAAATTTTATATGATGTACCGTACACTCATGATTTCATATTGATGATATTGTTTACAGACACAAACGATCAATGAAGACATCCAACCCCGGACGGTGCTTCGACTGGGGACACGAAACATTTAAGTTTGGGCGCTTCTATTATTGAGTCTCGGCAAGGAAATTGCTAGAAATGTGAAGCATTTTTTAACTCCACAATTCTTTTTGAGTGGGATAATCGTCCAAAAAGTCCCAAACATATTTTACGATGACCAATTCAATGATAAATCTATTTTATAGTGGCGAATTTAGTCTTAAACTTTTTAATTTGACAAATTTAGCCATAAATTTTTTGACGATTTGTCAATCTAGTCATTTTAAGCTAGTGCAATTAACCCATGATCGATTATTTTCAAGCCACAATGTACATTTTCGACATATCGGCGGCTCTCGATTGTCGTGAAAATCTCGAGATTTCAATTATGGGTATAGGGTACCAAAATGACAAAAAAATCGGTCTAGTATTGATCGACAAAAATTTTGCAATTAGGTGGAATCACCTACACTTAATCACACACCTCTATTGAATCGACTTATCTCGGTCTCCGATCGCTTTTTAACTGTGTCGTAATGACGCTTGCAGATTAGCACGGTCGAGTAGTCGATCCTGGTTGAATTTTGAAATCTATTGCATTAAATTCCCTTAATGGCTTCACCTAATAGGTTAGTTATTTTGTAAGTGGCCAACCCAGAGAAAAGAACCATAGGCGTGTCGATGAAAAGCCCAACTTATTCAATCGAAAGCTGAACCTAAAATTCCGGATGTCATAAGTAGAATATTTATGTTTAGGAAGAACAAATCGCCTTTTATAAGAAGTTTGAGGAAAGTTCAGATTCTGGAAGATATTATGAAAAATTTCCTTTTCAAACTCCTTCCTAGCCATTTGATAAAATATCCAACCAAGAAAGTATAATCCACTACTCTAATTTTGATTTCAATCTTCTGATTATATCCCATCAGACTTTTCCCCTAAAATATACTTTTAATTAGAAAATCAAGTCTCTTATTTTTGTCAAGATATAACTTGAAGTCAAGTCTCTAAGTTTTGTCAAGATATAACTTGAAATGAGGCCGAATCGATTATTAGATTTTGCATTTGAAAAAGAATGTCTAGAAAAGAGGGAAATCATTTTTTTGATTAAATATAGACTTTCCATCTTCCATTGATTTATTTATTTTTAATAAAATGAACATTGGAAAAAGAGAAATGTTTTTTCGAAAAATGTTTTCCGCAAAAAATGGAGCGAAAATGTACGTGGACAAAGTCATGTGGAGCATTTGCATGTTGAAAAGGAAACATGGTGGTACCTAGTCATATGAACCACTTAAACCTCGACCATTAATGCCACCCAAATTAATCGACCACTCAATCCCGTTTAGCAGGAGAAAGACACACGAGAATCGTTGTCCGTCAACAAATACGAAAAGAAAGGAGACCCAAAATGACAACGGGAAACACACACATACGGAAACAGCTTAATAAGCTGAGGAAGGTCCATCCACATTTGGATCACTGAAGATGAACCATGAGGTTTCGGCAAATGTGGGCCAAAATATAACTTGAAACGAGGCTGAATTTGCGTGTTGAAAATGATTGACTGGCAAAGTCCTTTTGTACTGATCGTCATGGAGAATTTACATGTTCATACACATACGAAGACAGAGTCACATGGAGAATTTGCGTGTTGAAAAGGAGGCGACCTACGTGCTCAGTCACATTGGACCCTTAAAGCTCGACTTTTAATGCCACCAAATTATCTAACCATTCGACCCCATTTTGATGGGAGTCCTTGTCGGTCATGAAATGCGAACGAAAGGAGCCACAAAATGACAAGGAGAACGTGTAACACGCACATAAAGATACAGCTAATAAGCTGAGGAAGGTCCACCTGCATTTGTAGCGCTGAAGATGAACCACGAGGTAACACCAAATGTGGGCAAAAATATAACTTGGAACGAGGCTTAATTAATTATCGGATTTGACATTTGAAAAAGATTGTCTAGCAAAGACTTTTGGCAATGGTCGTCATACAGGATGTTGTCATACTTTTGAATATTGTGTTTGGGCCAAGTGTAGAGTTTCGAACCCAAGCATTAATATTTAGTCATATTTTGAAATATGCCTTCAATTTTTTCAAAGAGGGAAATCATTTTCCTAAATTTAAATATAGTTTTCCATCTTCCATTGATTTTTTTTTTTTGAATGAACTGAACATTGGAAAAAGACGAAAATGTTTTTTCCAAAAAATGTTCTGCGTGAAAAATGGAGCGAAACTGTATGTGGACAAAGTCATGTGGAGCATTTGCATATTGAAAAGGAAACAAGGTGGTACCTAGTCATATGGACCACTTAAAGCTCGACCCTTAATGCCACTGAAATAAATCGACCACTCGATCCCTTTTAGGAGGAGAAAGAAACACGAGCGTCCCTGTCTGTCAACAAATGAGAAAGAAAGGAGGCCCGAAATGACGACGCAAAACACTTACATACGGAAACAGCTTAATAAGCTGAGGAAGGTCCATCCACATTTGGATCGCTGAAGATGACCAATGAGGTCTCGGCAAATGTGGGCCAAAATATAACTCGAAACGAGGCTGAATTAATTATCAGATTTCGCATTTGAAAAGGATTGTCTAGCTAAGTCTTTTTGTATTGATCATCATTGTGGATGTCATCATATTTTTTAATATCGTATTTGGGTTAACAAAGTGCAACTCGTTGCAAACCATTTCCCTAAGTTTGAAGATTTTTCTGACTTTTGCATTTTGTCAATTATTCGAAGACATTATCTCGGAAAACAAAAAGTGTGAAGCCCAAGGTACTAAGTTCGGCAACGCGTAGTTACCTAGAAAGTATAATTACCACCTAGAGTTAACCCTTCCATTTTATATGACTGGAAATCTAATAATGTGCCTTAAATGAGAGTCACATTTTGGCCTTCAATGCAATGCATCGCTCGAGCAAAATGTAGCAAATTCTTCTTCGAATGATTCATTGTCGGTTTCATAAAGCAATGAGTGGCATAAAATTGAAGTGAAAATGCCACGACTTACCTAAAGTGATCCACCGAAAGGAAATCTAGTGAACCTAATTTACTTTAAATTATCTACATTTCTTATTTCTTAATAACTTTTATTTACTTCTTTATTAATGTCTTAAATTTACCAATTTTATTATGAGAAATTATCAACATTTAGTTGCGTGTTTTCCCAACTTTTATCTGATAAAGTTATTGACTAGTTTTTGCTTACCAACTTTATTTAAGTTACCAACGTCTATTTTTATTTCTACTAACTATTGTACATTATTTGTCTTACTTTCCAATAGGTTAACTTTACAATCCCCTTTTGAAAAGTTACCATCCCAATTTCAAGTGAGTGATTGTTGACTTTTCTCCGATTAATTTAACAACAAGTTTTGTATTATCTACTTTTACTCGTTACAGTCACCAATACCTATTAATTTTTTAATTACTACGGCAAAAACAACTTTTTTTACCAACTTTTATTTATATTTCTTACCAATCGATGCCTTAAATTTACCAATTATTTCGCGTGACTTACAAACTTTTGTTCAATCAAGTTGCCAATGAATTTTGAGTTGCTAATTCTAATTTGAGTTACAACTAACTTTTATCTAATTCACTAATTTTTCTTATTGTCTGCCAAAGTTCTTTGGGGTTACTAAAGTTTCATAACATATGACTTATTTATATACAAGTAACTTCTTCAATGTCCCTCCAGTAGATGGAAAATATTAGTCATCTACGAACATAATAGCTAAGACTCAAAGTCCTCGCCTCAGCAGAATGGATCCTAGGTTAGAGCTGATTGACTGCCCCGCCGAAACAGATAAGACAATGCAGACATGAAACGAGGAAATATATAAAATTTAATGGCTCAAAAAGAGTAGTCATAGATGCACGGTGTTCATACACATGCGAAGACAGAGTCACATGGAGAATTTGCGTGTTGAAAAGGAGACGACGTACGTGCTCAGTCACATTGGACCCCTTAAAGCTCGACTTTTAATGGCACCAAATTATCTAACCATTCGACCCCATTTTGATGGGAGTCCTTGTCGGTCATGAAATGCGAACGAAAGGAGCCACAAAATGACAAGGAGAACGTGTAACACGCACATAAAGATACAGCTAATAAGCTGAGGAAGGTCCACCTGCATTTGTAGCGCTGAAGATGAACCACGAGGTAACACCAAATGTGGGCAAAAATATAACTTGGAACGAGGCTTAATTAATTATCGGATTTGACATTTGAAAAAGATTGTCTAGCAAAGACTTTTGGCAATGGTCATCATACAGGATGTCGTCATGCTTTTGAATATTGTGTTTGGGCCAAGCGTAGAGTTTCGAGCCCAAGCATTAATATTTAATCATATTTCGAAATATGCCTTCCATTTTTTCAAAGAGGAAATTATTTTCCTGAATTTAAATATAGATTTTCCATCTTCCATTGATTTTTTTTTTTAATGAACTGGACATTGGAAAAGGACGAGACTGTTTTTCCAAAAATTGTTCTCTGTGAAAAACGGAGTGAAATTGTATGTGGACAAAGTCATGTGAAGCATTTAGATGTTGAAAAGGAAACAAGGTGGTACCTAGTCATATCGACCCTTAATGCCACCAAAATAAATCGACCACTTGATCCCTTTTAGGAGGAGAAAGAAACACGAGCGTCCCTGTCCGTCAACAAATGAGAAAGAAAGGGGGCCCAAAATGACAGAACGCGAAACACGCTCATAGGAAAACAGCTTAATAAGCTGAGGAAGGTCCATCCACATTTGGATCACTGAAGATGACCAATGAGGTCTCCGCAAATGTGGGCCAAAATGTGGGCCCTAGTCATATGGACCACTTAAAGCTCGACCTTTAATGCCACTGAAATAAATCGACCACTCAATCCCATTTTGTCACGCCTCGATCTTTAAGCGCATGCCCATCCTTTGGTGGTCAATTAAATTGCGATGTCCCAGGATGCAATTAATTAATTTTAGTGTGCATGCGGAAGCGAATTACTAATCCCCTGACCACAACAAACACGGGATAGAAAAACAGGACAATAAATTTCAAATCAATCAACATAGCTTTTATAAATTATCTGGTTTACAAACATAGGGCAACTTTAGTGTCTAAGTACAGGAGGTCTATCTCCAAAAAGAACTTCTGAGACACCCATGCTCTTGACCCTTCCATCTCAAGCTCCTTGTTCTTCATACTAGGGACCTGAAAAGTTAAGCCCACGACAGGGTGAGACAATATTTCAGAAAGTTCACCCTTAAACCTCGACTAAGAAGGAAATACGCCTAATGGCATTCTTTGCACACACACGACAGAGGACTTACCTCGCCTTAGTTCTTTCCTACACGTTAGTATAATTCATATGTCACATATATGCAGTAATAACACTCGATCAATTGGAGTGTGTCAAATAACATCTCCGTTAATCACCACATCTCAATCAATCAATTCATCCATCAACCTACCACGAAGGTCCCGATTATAAGACCAAATTGTTATGACACGTGTCATACCATGTCACACAATTTCGTCCCATAATCCTGTGCGTTTAACTCATTCAATCATGCATTCTAAGTGATTACAGCCACACAGGCACAACCTATCATGCGTGTCAATTGATTACAGCCACACTGACACAATCTAACCGTCACACAGCGATCTTCGGGAGTAGCTGAGCGTCGTCTCACTCCATTGAGCACGGCTACGTCTTTCCTAGACGGCTTTCCACATAGAAGCATCGATCCAGCTTTTGTTGCTACCGGAATCCATTTTCAAGGGCTTTCAACATAGGAGCATCGCCCACTCAACACACAGCGGGTGACGAATTCTCTTAACTAGCACACAATCATCCAATCTCGGCCAACAATATTGTGCTTTGCACTCCAACGCCTCAATTAATATAATGAACTTGGCCTATTTTCACCGTGTTAAAAATACCCAATAAAAATAATTGTGTGTGGGTACATGGTTGGCCTGAGCCAAAATGCAATATCTTTCTTTTAAAAAATCCCAATATTTAATATAGTCCATAAAAAAACATTTTCGGCATTAAAAACTGATGCCTAGTATTTTCGATTAAAATACCGAAATTACACAATTTTGGGATAAATACCCAAAATTACAATTTCAACTCAATTTGCACAAATCAACACTTGATTCAATAAATTAAGCATACCATTGCAATCAACACAAAATTCCATTCACCGGCTATCCCATTATAATTTCTGAAAAATAATAAATAATTAAATAAATACAAAAAATAATTAAATAAATACAATTAAATACCATAAATCAAAAATTAGGCTGGAAAAGCCTAATTAAATAGCGAAACAGCCTGGAAAATTTCTGAATCTATCTAGATAAATAGTACAACCTATCTAGTTTCTAATGTAGCCAATCTAACCACCTAGCATGCAATAACGAGTAATTAAATCGCTAATCCGTTCTAACTAACCACAAAAACTATACTTAGCATAAACTAATCAACCCTTAAGCATCATTAACTACCTAAGCATAGTTTAGTGAGTAAACTCACTAGTTTAGCACAAAAATCGGTTCACAACAATAGCGGCGCAACTGCAGCCGAAACTCGGGCTTACAACGGCACCAATGAGAGCTCAAGAGGGCCCGAAAAAGGCCACAAAGCCCATGGTTAAGCTACTCAGTTCTGGTTTTGGACTGAGCTAGCTTCGACGGCTTGCGGGACGTCGTTGGAATGGAGCTGCTAGGTGGGCTGCTGTAGGCGTGAAGTTGTTTCAATGGAGGTGGGCTGAATTCGCGAGGGATAGGGATGCTAGACTGGTGGAGAAACGATGGAGCAGTGGTCTTCGTTAGTGGACATGAAAGGTAGAAAACGAAGGAAAAAAAATAAAAGAAGCGTAGAGGTGGTTGACTTGAAGAAATTCGGTGGGGCAAGGTTGTTCGCTGATGGGGTGAGTCACGGACGTGTGGATGAACAATCGATGAAGACAAAAGATGGTGGGAAAGTAGCGAAGATGATGCTGGCATGAGCTACAGGCTGAGCTTCGAAGGGCCAAAAGAAAGGAAAAAGTAGGAGCAGCTCGTCCAAGGAGGAGGGTGATTGAGCCAAAGGAAGAAGAAGTGAGGGCAAATGTGACATCCTGAATTTCAGGTTCTGTCTTCAATTGAATAAGTAGGGCTTTTCATCGACGCGCCTATAGTTCTTTTCCCTGAGCTGATCATCCACGGGATAACTAGCCTATGAAGTGAAGCCATTTAGAGAATTTAACACAATAGACTTGAGAATTCAATTAGGAATCGACTATTCAACCGTGCTAATCTGCAAGGGTCATTACGGCACTGTCAAAATCGATCAGAGATCGGAGATAGGCCGATTCAATAGAGGTATGTGATTAGTGTGTGGGTGATTCTACCTAATTGTAAATTCTACCATTGAAGGTTAGCATGTATAACGTGGATTATTTAAAATCTCAAGTTTATATTATGAGGTTATCCTGCAATCACTCTACCTTCAATTTAAGTATTGGCCAAATCATTCATGCACATAAACAAGAACACGAGAAACTTCATTACTTCTTATCATCATCAGGGCTTACAAAATTTATCAACACAGACTCTTTCCATGTTCACTACCTATATATACAACATATACATAACAAAAGTCAGGCGTAACAAAAGTCAGGAATAAAGGGTGAGGGTATCTACTCCACGAGTTCCCACACAAGCCCACATCTAACAAAAAAACAAAAGTCAATCAGCTTCTACAAGATCAAATGTGTTTAGGCGCTGTCCATCCCCGCTCCAGGTCCTCCTGCTCCAAAGGGTAAAGGTCCGAATATCTCCCCTTCATGGTTGATAAACCATGCAACCAACTTCATAGGTATCAACTCAGCTCTACTGTCATCCATCCATAAAGTAGCCTCATACTTGGAGAAAGTCATGTCAATGTCGGGATCATACATGTCATGAAGAGAAACATCAAGACGCACTACCGCCCCATATTGAGCTACTGGCGGTACATCCATGATATCAATCTGAAAATGTAAGGTATGAGAAAACAACCTTGCCTAGTAAAGAATGATAAAACTCTAACTTCAACAATCCACAACCATCAAGATTACAAGAGAATCATCAAACAATTTAGGATGCTAAAGGAAGTATATCACAAGCATAAACAATTGGATATTAACACATTATGTATGTAATCACATTATGAGCATCCATTTCTATGCTTACCTTTCTCAAGCTCAATCTCATATCAAGATGCAATGCAACAATAGTAAATGGACTCACTCGCCAAATAGAATTATATTTAGTGTGCATATGATCCACCCTCGATCAATCACTAACCGGAATTGAACCGGCCCGATCGAGTCACTTTCGGTAGTTACCTTATCCGGACTTCCACAATATTTCTATCATGGGCATCTCACTCCGAGGCATCCTGGCATCACTCAACCGAGGTCCTCCCAAGACCACTTAGCAAGGGGCATCACACTGCAAGGCATCTCAGTATCATACAACTGAGGCATCCTTGATCACACACAAAGGCATCTCACTCCGAGGCATCCCGGTATCTCTCTACCGAGGCATCCAAGACCACTTAGCAAGGGCATCCCAAACTTCCGGGGGCATCACCGGTATCTCGGTATCGATGGGTTCATTCACTCTCTTAAGCACACGTTTCACACCACCACACCTTTGATTAATGCATTTATCGTATGAAAAAGAAAAGACCCTAAAGTATCTAACTATATATCTAACTCTCATGAACCTAGCACACGTGCGTGTCCAAATTATAAGATAAAACCCATTACGTCATGTCCCATTCCATGCCAAATAGATATTTACCCCATAATCAAGCACGATGCACCGCACTCATTGCACACACATGATAGTATATGCACTTATATATCTCAAATAAAACTTGAGACTTACTCTTATATGACTAACTTCTATTATGAGGTTTATTAGACTCTACGTGGATCACAAATGTCTAATATAAAAGACACAACATCTAGTATATGTTCTCGGGTCCAGACAGTTCACTAACTAAACGTACAATTTCGGTTTCGAGCGCAGAAGGATGTTAATTCTTGTCGAAATACTACCAAATTTTAGTATGTTATGTTTAAGACATAGAATAACAATTCCTGTGAAGAAACTTAAGTCTAATTCTCACTGTATTAAGAGTAACAATTGTCATAATCTTTACTAGCACCCTGTATAGATGTCCAAATTCTTTATCTACAAAGAAAATTGTTTCACTAGCCAATTATTCTCTATTTAATCTCAAATTTTGACATGCTATTCCTTAAGATATATTCTACAATTTTCATTGAGGATTCAAAGTCAAATTCTAACTAAGTAAATACAGAAAATTTTGTATAATCAATAAAGGTCAAACCGTTTCTCACAAAAACTGTTTACTGGTTTTACTAAGTTCACTTCTATCTCTACGTTTCTTATATTCGTATAGTTATAGCTACGGGTATAACTTGATCTTATAGAGGTTCTATCATGTAGATTGGTTTCTTTCTTATTTCCATTAACATACATAAAGAAAATAACACAGAACAGAAGACTCCATAGCCGTTTCCACCTAGAACAGAATAGGTACACGATTTCCTTTACTTCTAATCTGGCTAAACCACTTATCTTTTCACAAACTTCTTCTACAATACTTCAATGCCTAATCACAGCAACTTAAGGCACCTTCGGCATATCTTTCTCTAACAAATAATCAATCCACAACTCGACTCGAAGTGTTGTTGCATCTGTGAGTTCACTCATCACAGTATACACCATATCCATCCACTCGGCCTCCATTTTCATCACTTCACTCGAAAAACAGAATACTCACACTTGGATTTCGAAACATGCAAGGCTAAAAAATAACATGCAATGGCTTCTACCTTTAATCTAACACTTAGTCAGCTTAGATTAACCACAAAAACAGCAACTACAAACTAAATCCTTCACTGTTTGGATTGACCCGCAAGCTTTCTTGACAAAACAACGGATAACTTTTAATTTAGAGTTGTATCTTTCCTTACCTTGCTTCAGCTACTAAACAACACAAAGATGCTTCAAGATCAACACCAAAATCTCGCATGCAAGAAGAAGAAATTGCTGGTTCGCTTCTAGTTCTTCACTGCTCGACTGAGAGAAAAACAGAAAGAAGAAGATGAAGATGGGTTTCTCGGTTTTTATATGGAGAGAGAGAGCGGGGGTTACAAAACTTAAGGGGGAAATAGGTCTACAAAGCTAATCCCTAGGCTAGACTAATGATGAAATTTGCTAATGATTATGTCTCTTGAGTTTGCATGTCTCGGTTTGTGGGAATGAAAACCGTGGGTGAAGAGGACAAACAAAGAGTGAATAGAGAGAAGTGTTGTGGCCTCTAAGTTTGTTGTCTCAAATTCAATTTGTTTCTAATCCATGTCCTTAGTCGGTTCATTAGTTTCTATTGTTTTTCAATTTATTTCTTTTGTTTCTACTTGATTTCAATCGTTTTGTAATTATACAAAGTCATGACATAACATATTGACTAGTCAATGTTAGTCTATAAAGAATTCATCACGAAAATGCTAAAGTTAGAAATTGATATTAACATTGTAAACATTAATCAAGTTATCATAACTATAATCTATAAAATAAAATCATTCGGGCCTAAATATTTATCTCTGGCCCAACAGGCTTAATCTATAAGATTCTGGCCCACTAAACTAAATCTACAAATCTAATAATTCTAAACCTTGGCCCGCTTCAAGCCAAGTCCAAGCCCATAATCTCTCATTAGATTTCCTAAGTCCAATTCATGTGGCCCACTTACTTCTTAAGCCCACACATTTCTCACGATCCATTGGGTTCAATTTCTGGCCCAATCTAATTAATCTAAGTTCCTAATGATCTAATTATACTAATGAAGGTCGGTGAAATTTGGGATGTCACAACTCTCCCCTACTTAGAAAAATTTCGTCCTTGAAATTGAAGTCTTACCTCCCTCATTGAAAAACTGAGGATACTTATGTCTGATCTCTTCCTCACTTTCCCAAGTTGCTTCCTCTGAATCATGGTATCATCACAAAATTTTGACCAAAGGTATAGTCTTATTCCTCAACACTTGTTCTCTTCGATCCAAAATTTTCACAGGCTCTAGTACTTCAAAATCTAACACATGAGTTGGATCCGGCTCATATTTCCTAAGCATAGATACATGAAAAACATCGTGAATACTGGATAGCTTTGGTGGTAATGCTATTCTATATGCTAACTCTCCAGTCCTTTCTAATACTTCAAAGGGTCCTATAAATCTTGGGCTCAACTTTCCTTTCTTCCCAAATCTTGACACATTCTTCATAGGTGATACCTTCAAAAATACATGATCTCCTACATTGAATTCTAAAGGTCCATGACGTTTGTCTGCATAACTCTTTTGTTTACTCTGAGCTGTCCTGAGTCGTTCTCGTATGTCTTTACTGCTTCTAAAGTAATTTGAACTAGTTCTGGCACTGTTAGCTTCTGCTCTCCAACTTCATTCCAGCAAATAAGGGTTCTACAATTCCTACCATATAGAGCTTCAAATGGGGCCATACCAATGCTTTGTTGAAAAACTGTTGTTATAAGAAAATTCCACTAAATGTAATTTCTCATCCTAATTTCCTTTGAAATCAATGACATAGGCTCTCAGCATATCTTCCAATGTTTGTATAGTCCTCTCTAATTGTTCGTCTGTTTGTGGATGAAAGGCAATACTATATCGGAGTTTAGTTCCTAAGGCAAGTTGAAGACTTTTCCAAAAATTTGACGTAAATCGTGGATCTCGATATGATGTTATGGTCATAGGAACACCATGCAGTCGTACTATCTGTCTAACATACAATGTGGCATACTTCTCTAGGGAATAGTCTACTCTTACAGCTAAAAAGTGTGCTGACTTTGTTAATCGGTCTACTATTACCCAGATTGAGTCATGTTCACTTGAAGTCCTTGGCAGTCCTTGTACAAAGTCCATGGTTATATGTTCCCACTTCCATTCTGGAATTTCCAATGGTTTTAGCAATCTTGTAGGCTTTCGATGTTTAGCTTTCACCTGTTGACATGTCAGACATCTTGCGACATACTTAGCAATACCAGTCTTCATTCCATTCCACCAAAAATATTGACGAAGGTTCCTATACATCTTTGTACTTCCTGGGTGAATACTATAACTACTACGATGAGCTTCAGTTAGAATTTCTCTCTTCAACTCATCATTACTAGGCACACAAAAAACGTCCATGAAATTTAATTATCTAATCATTCAAGATTTGAAAATCCAATTTCTTTCCCTTCAAAGCTTTATCTCGAATTTTCAATATTTTAGGATCTGACTGTTGTAAGATCTTAATGTGTTGTATAACTTTAGGTTCAACTCTCAGTGCAACTATCATGCCTACATATTCACTAACCTGAACCTTGAGTTCAGAATTTGAAATTGCTTCCAATAGATTCCATTCTTTAACCATCATATTGGCTACTCTCATCGCCGAGTTCCTACTAAGTGCATCTGCCACTTTGTTAGCTTTTCCGGGGCGATACAGAATTTCACAGTCATAGTCCTTGAGTAATTCTATCCA
Organism: Eucalyptus paniculata subsp. matutina; assembly: GCA_017140255.1. Classification (NCBI taxonomy): domain Eukaryota; kingdom Viridiplantae; phylum Streptophyta; class Magnoliopsida; order Myrtales; family Myrtaceae; genus Eucalyptus; species Eucalyptus paniculata. Next base: position 73,191 of record JADGRZ010000014.1, on the reverse strand, counting down.
TCTCCTTTGCCTCATGTTCAATTCCTATTGAGAGAATAGGTATTTTAAACTCTTGTGATCCGTAAAAATTTCAAATCTCTCTCCATAAAGATAGTGCCTCCAAATCTTTAAAGCAAAAACAATGGCAGCTAGCTCTAAGTCATGGGTAGGGTAATTCAATTCATGTGGTTTCAATTGTCTCGACGCATATGCTATAACTTTTCCATGTTGCATAAGAACACAACCTAATCCTTTATGAGAAGCATCACTATATACCACAAAACCTCCGGATCCTATAGGTATTGTTAACATTGGTGCCATCATCAATCTCTTCTTGAGTTCTTGGAAACTTTGCTCACATTTGTCTGACCAATCAAATTTTGACCAATCAAATTTTGAATTCTTCTGAGTCAATTGTGTTAATGGTCCTGCAATTCGAGAAAATCCTTCTACAAATCTTCAGTAATATCTAGCTAAACCTAGAAAACTTCGTATTTCTGTCACTGTCGATGGTCTAGGCCAATTAATCACACCCTCAACTTTAACTGGATCCACTAATATTCCTTCACCAGTCACCACATGACCTAAAAATGTCACTTGGTCCAACCAAAACTCACATTTACTAAATTTGGCATACAGTTTGTGTTCTCTAAGAGTTTGCAGTACAATCCTTAAATGTTCTTCATGCTCATCTTGTCCCTTTGAATACACCAAAATGTCATCTATAAAGACTATCACAAATTGGTCCATAAAAGGCTTAAATACTATGTTCATAAGGTCTATAAAAGCTGCTGGGGCATTTGTTAGTCCAAATGGCATAACCAAAAATTCATAGTGTCCATATCTAGTTCGAAAAACTGTTTTAGGAATATCCTCATTCCTTATCTGTAATTGATGATATCCTGGTCTTAAGTCAATCTTTGAGAAAATTGATGCTCCTTGTAATTGATCAAATAGGTCATCAATCCTTGGTAATGGGTACTTATTTTTAATTGTCACTTGATTCAATTGCCTATAATCAATACAAAGGCATAATGATCCATCTTTCTTTCTAACAAATAACACTGGTGCACCCCACGGAGAAATGCTTGGTCTAATAAATCCTTTATCAAGTAATTCTTGTAATTGTACCTTCAATTCCTTTAATTCTATCAATGCCATCCTATAAGGAGCTTTCGATATGGGTTCTGTACCAGGTGCCAATTCAACAGTAAACTCAATCTCTCGCTTTGGGGGTAATCCTATCAATTCCTCAAGAAATACATTAGAAAATTCTTATGCTACACGGATATCCTCAAGTTGTACTTCCTTCTTGGTTTGTTCACTTGCATATGCCAAATACCATTGACAACCATTTCTAAGAAGTCCGTGGGCTTCTAGTGCAGTAATAAGAGGTATAGAGGGGGTTGTCTTTCAATCATAAAATTCAAAACTTGGCCTATCTGGTGGATCGAATCGAATCATCTTCCTATAACAATCCACACTAGCTCGGTGTCTATGCAACCAATCCATTCCCAGAATTACATCAAAGTCATACATAACTAACACCATCGGATCAGCTAACAAGTTTTGTCCACCTATAAGGATTCCACTATCTCTACACACTGAAGTAGATAAAACGACATCCCCTAATGGATTAGAGACACTAAGAGGTACTTCTAACAATTCAGGTTCCATCTCATTCAGTCGCACAAATTGAGCAGATACAAAGGAATGAGTTGCTCTCGTACCGAACAAAGCATAAGCATTCTAATTGGATAGGGAAATGATACCTATAATAATTGTTTGAGACCCTTCAGCCTCGTCCGGAGTAATCGCATAAATTCTTCCTTGAACTAGTGGTCGCTGGTTATTTCTTGGTGGTAATGGTCTACCTGAATCCTATTGTGGTTGTGGCTGCTGCATTCTTTTCTGAGGACAATCTCTAATATAATACCCTGACTGTCCGCAATTAAAACAAACATTTGTTCCATAACATGGTCCAAATCCATGTGATCCACTGCACCGGCAACACTCATTGTTACCATACTGCGGTCGTCAAATATCTTTTCTATCCCATCTATCCACAATTCTACCTCTATGGGATCTCCTAATCCAGCAAATCTAGAGGGTTTTAGTTTAAAAAATTCCAGCAAATCTAGAGGGTTTTAGTTTCAAAAATTGTTCTACTAAGCTTTGCATTCTACGGTCACCTCCTACCTGTTGTTGGGCTTGCCTTTCCAATAAGGTTCCTACATTAGCAAGTGCTTCCAAAATTCCTTCTACACGGGGATCCATGGCCATTCCTCTTCCATTTCTACTCATCTTTACAATTCCTGGTTTCTGCACATCGGTCACTACTCATTAGCCTACTGAGTCTCCTCACAAAACAAATAAGTAACAATTGCAACAATTGTTACTAATACCCTATGAGTAACATAAGTTACTTGTTCCTTACAAAGAAAATATCATTACCCTAACGCATAGTCACTACCGCACCTTATCACTCCAGGTAAAATCCTTTGTTCTGATACCAAAAAGAGTGGCTATGACGTCCTAGGGTGTCACGTACTAAGCGCAAGCGGAATTATAATAATTATTATCATCTTGCCAAACTTGCAACCTCCTTCTTGTAATCTATAGTGTTTACCATTGAAGGTTAGCATGTATAACGTGGATTATTTAAAATCTCAAGTTTATATTATGAGGTTATCCTGCAATCACTCTACCTTCAATTTAAGTATTGGCCAAATCATTCATGCACATAAACAAGAACACGAGAAACTTCATTACTTCTTATCATCATCAGGGCTTACAAAATTTATCAACCCAGACTCTTTCCATGTTCACTACCTATATATACAACATATACATAACAAAAGTCAGGCGTAACAAAAGTCAGGAATAAAGGGTGAGGGTATCTACTCCACGAGTTCCCACACAAGCCCACATCTAACAAAAAAACAAAAGTCAATCAGCTTCTACAAGATCAAATGTGTTTAGGCGCTGTCCATCCCCGCTCCAGGTCCTCCTGCTCCAATGGGTAAAGGTCCAAATATCTCCCCTTCATGGTTGATAAACCATGCAACCAACTTCATAGGTATCAACTCAGCTCTACTGTCATCCATCCATAAAGTAGCCTCATACTTGGAGAAAGTCATGTCAATGTCGGGATCATACACGTCATGAAGAGAAACATCAAGACGCACTACCGCCCCATATTGAGCTACTGGCGGTACATCCATAATATCAATCTGAAAATGTAAGGTATGAGAAAACAACCTTGCCTAGTAAAGAATGATAAAACTCTAACTTCAACAATCCACAACCATCAAGATTACAAGAGAATCATCAAACAATTTAGGATGCTAAAGGAAGTATATCACAAGCATAAACAATTGGATATTAACACATTATGTATGTAATCACATTATGAGCATCCATTTCTATGCTTACCTTTCTCAAGCTCAATCTCATATCAAGATGCAATGCAACAATAGTAAATGGACTCACTCGCCAAATAGAATTATATTTAGTGTGCATATGATCCACCCTCGATCAATCACTAACCGGAATTGAACCGGCCCGATCGAGTCACTTTCGGTAGTTACCTTATCCGGACTTCCACAATATTTCTATCATGGGCATCTCACTCCGAGGCATCCTGGCATCACTCAACCGAGGTCCTCCCAAGACCACTTAGCAAGGGGCATCACACTGCAAGGCATCTCAGTATCATACAACCGTGGCATCCTTGATCACACACAAAGGCATCTCACTCCGAGGCATCCCGGTATCTCTCTACCGAGGCATCCAAGACCACTTAGCAAGGGCATCCCAAACTTCCGGGGGCATCACCGGTATCTCGGTATCGACGGGTTCATTCACTCTCTTAAGCACACGTTTCACACCACCACACCTTTGATTAATGCATTTATCGTATGAAAAAGAAAAGACCCTAAAGTATCTAACTATATATCTAACTCTCATGAACCTAGCACACGTGCGTGTCCAAATTATAAGATAAAACCCATTACGTCATGTCCCATTCCATGCCGAACAGATATTTACCCCATAATCAAGCACTATGCACCGCACTCATTGCACACACATGATAGTATATGCACTTATATATCTCAAATAAAACTTGAGACTTACTCTTATATGACTAACTTCTATTATGAGGTTTATTAGACTCTACGTGGATCACAAATGTCTAATATAAAAGACACAACATCTAGTATATGTTCTCGGGTCCAGACAGTTCACTAACTAAACGTACAATTTCGGTTTTGAGCGCAGAAGGATGTTAATTCTTGTCAAAATACTACCAAATTTTAGTATGTTATATCTAAGACATAGACTGACAATTCCTGTGAAGAAACTTAAGTCTAATTCTCAATGTATTAAGAGTAACAATTGTCATAATCTTTACTAGCACCCTGTATCGATGTCCAAATTCTTTATCTACGAAGAAAATTGTTTCACTAGCCAATTATTCTCTATTTAATCTCAAATTTTGACATGTTATTCCCTAAGATATATTCTACAATTTTCATTCAGAATTCGAAGTCAAATTCTAACTAAGTAAATACAGAAAATTCGTATAATCAGTAAAGGTCAAACCGTTTCTCACAAAAACTGTTTACTGGTTTTACTAAGTTCACTTCTATCTCTACGTTTTTTATATTCGTATAGTTATAGCTACGGGTATAACTTGATCTTATAGATGTTCTATCATGTAGAATGGTTTTTTTTCTTATTTCCATTAACATACATAAAGAAAATAACACAGAACAGTAGACTCCATAGCTGTTTCCACCTAGAACAGAATAGGTACACGATTTCCTTTACTTCTAATCTGGCTAAACCACTTATCTTTTCACAAACTTCTTCTACAATACTTCAATACCTAATCACAGCAACTTAAGGCACCTTGGGCATGTCTTTCTCTAACAAATAATCAATCCACAACTCGACTCGAAGTGTTGTTGCATCTGTGAGTTCACTCATCATAGTATACACCATACCCATCCACTCGGCCTCCATTTTCATCACTTCAATCGACAAAACGGCATACTCAAACTTGGATTTCGAAACATGCAAGGCTCGAAAATAACATGCAATGGCTTCTACCTTTAATCTAACACTTAGTCAGCTTAGATTAACCACAGAAACAGCAACTACAAACTAAATCCTTCACTGTTTGGATTGACCCGCAAGCTTTCTTCACAAGACAACGGATAACTTTTACTTTAGAGTTGTATCTTTCCTTACCTTGCTTCAGCTACTAAACACCACAAAGATGCTTCAAGATCAACACCAAAATCTCACATGCAAGAAGAAGAAATCGCTGGTTCGCTTCTGGTTCTTCACTGCTCGACTGAGAAAAAACAGAAAGAAGAAGATGAAGATGGATTTCTCGGTTTTTAAATGGAGAGAGAGGGGGGTTACAAAACTTAAGGGGGAAATAGGTCTACAAAGCTAATCCCTAGGCTAGACTAATGATGAAATTTGCTAATGATTATGTCTCTTGAGTTTGCATGTCTCGGTTTGTGGGAATGAAAACCATGGGTGAAGCGGAAAAACAAAGAGAGAAGAGAGAGAAGTGTCGTGGCCCTAAGTTTGTTGTCTCAAATTCAATTTGTTTCTAATCCATGTCGTTAGTCGGTTCATTAGTTTCTATTTTTTATCAATTTATTTCTTTTGTTTCTTCTTGATTTCAATCGTTTTGTAATTATACAAAGTCATGACATAACATATCGACTAGTCAATGTTAGTCTATAAAGAATTCATCACGAAAATGCTAAAGCTAGAAATTGATATTAACATTGTAAACATTAATCAAGTTATCATAACTATAATCTATAAAATAAAATCATTCGGGCCTAAATATTTATCTCTGGCTCCAGGCTTAATCTATAACAATCCGGCCCACTAAACTAAATCTACAAATCTAATAAATCCAAACCTGGGCCTTCAAGCCAAGTCCAAGCCCATAATCTCTCATTAGATTTCCTAAGTCCAATTCATGTCCCACTTACTTAAGCCCACACATTTCTCACGATCCATTGGGTTCAATTTCTGGCCCAATCTAATTATTCTAAGTTCCTAATGTTCTAATTATACTAACGAAGGTCAGTGAAATTTGGGATGTCACACCCTATACGGTGGTTAATTATGGCTCAACAAGCACAACCTTAGTTAGGTGGTAAAATTACGGCGCCACGGGCACAACCTTTATGAGGTGGATGATTACGGCCCAAAAGGCACAACCTCTATGAGGTGGATAATTACAGCCTAGTATGCACAACTTTCTTAGGTGGTTTTCTTAACCTAAATCTTAACCTCATAGGATTATTCATCTACGGACAAAGACTTTATATCTCACAATCAAATTCTTCAATTCAAATCATGTCCCGTCCTATTTCCTTCACTTTAAAAATACCCGGTAAAGTAGCCGTGTGTGGATACACGGTTAAACACCCCATAAATATATTTTTGGCCTTAGCCAAAATACAATATTTCTACTTTTGAACATCCCACTAGTTTCAACAACCCATAAATATATTTTTGGCGTGGTAAACCGACGCCCTGTGATTTTCTAATTAATTATTTAAATTAATTAAATTTTGGGATAAATACCCCCAATCACAAATCATCCTCAATCAACACAAATTCAAACTCAATTAAATAAATAGGTCACACCACTTTAATTAACACGAAATTCCGGTCACCATATCCCTGGTCTAATTTCTAGAAAATAAAAAATTAGTTAAATAATTACAGAAAATAATAAATAAATGCCAATAAATAGAACTTAGACCCATAAGGCATAATTGGAAATTGAGACGGTCTTGGAAAATTCCTGAACCACTCTAGATAAATACTAGAGCTTGTCACCCACCCCGCTTGTGGGCGCGTTGGCTTTGGCCTTTTCCCCTCTAATTGCGGAAGGGGGGAGGTTCGAGTCCCGGCATGCACATTGTGTGCCTTACCTGCAACATCATGGGAGGTGGGTCCCTGCGGCACTGCCCCGAGTTTACCTTGCCAGCTGCCGGCTGTACGGTGGTTCCCTGGTCACCAAAAAAAAAAATACTAGAGCTTGTCTATGCTCTAACTACATTACGCTAACCACCTAACATGCAATATTGGCCAATTAATTCACTAATCTAATCTAACTAACCACCTAATTCATGCTTAACCTAAACTAATCAACCCATAAACGTCATTAACTTACTAAGCAAGGATTAGTGAGTCAAACTCACTTGATTTGCGATTCGCTCAGATCAAATTGACAGGAACGCTGAAAGGGACAAGAGACTCCAAAGCGGGACTACCTTTCGGGGTCGGGAAAGCCATAAAAATGGGCCTAACAGTAGTTAGAATACCCACTGGTTAGGGTTTTGATCAGCGGCTAAAAAGGCTAGCCTATTGGGGCCAATCGAGCTAGAACGGCGACAGCAGCTGGTGGTGGGCTTCCGATGGCTCAACAGACTTTCTCGATGACAAAGCGGTGGTGCACAGCACTCCGACGGTTCCAAATAGTGATTAGAAGGGACAGAGACACGGGGACGTCAAGCGGAGAAGCAAGGCTAGGAGTGCAGGCGAGCAAATGGCTGGTGAGGTGCAATGGGCGGCGTAGCATGCCTCTAGGCTCCGATAGCGGTTGCTCGACGGCTCGACAGGGTTGGTGATGGTTGCTGGGATATGATAAGCTATCTTTAATCCTTCAGGGTGATGATATACTAGGATATGATAAACTATCTCGGAAATATCCTGCGGTATACCAAACTACTCGGGACGAGCTAGAGGTGCTGCCATCTACGAAGCTAAAATGTTGTCCCACAATTGGGTGAGACTATGTCTTAACAAGTTCTACCCCCTAAGACTCGATTAGGAAGCCAATACGCCATAAAGCCTACCTAAGCACAACACGAGTCAGAGGACTTACCTTGGCCTCAATCTCCTCCTGCATGTCAGATCAATTTACAAATACTGACAGCCATGACACCCAATCACATCAGATCGACTCATCGATCGATCGACCTAGTCAATTACATGTCATCATGACCACCTCTTGGTCAGCCCATTCAATACTATTTATAAGTCCACTCATAATAAGACTGCTCACCCTAAGCTGGTTAATAGATAATATAGCTCTCTCAAAGCTGATAAATAGTGTACTGTTCTCCCTAAGCTAACATATCGCTCATAGGCTGATATAGTACACTAATAATGCTCTCTCTAAGCTGATCAAGTATATTGCTCACAATCTAAGTTGACATATTAGAGACCGTAGGATGATATAGTATACTATTAATGCTCTCTCTAACTTGATAAGATATACTGCTTTCGCTAAACTGCCATATCAGAGCCAGTGGGTTGATATAGTATACCGGTATACCGCTCTCAATCTAAGCTAACATATCGCCCGTAGGTAGATATAGTATACCATCCCAACCCATACAATTTCATTCACCATTTTTATCCTACCCGATAAAAATACACGTATGCGGGTACACGGCCGGCCTTAGCCAAAATATAAGGTTTTTTACTTTTAAACCTCCCACTATTTTTAGCCATCCCAAAATAGATTTTGGCGATATAGACCGATGCCTGGTAATTTTCCACTCAATTACCAAAATTATTCAATTTTAGAATAATTACCCACAAATACAATTTTCACTTAATTTGCTCAATTAGGTACTCAATTAAATAAACGAGAGCACCACTACAATCGGCATGGAATTCGGTCACCACCATCCCGAGTTGAATTTCCAGAAAATAAATAAATAATTAAATAAGTACATAAAATATTAAATAAATGCAATAAATCCAACTTAGGCCCGTTATAGTCAAATTGAACGCCGAAACGAACCCAGAAAAATTCCAAGGTTCGTTAGATAAATACTAGAGTCTATTTATGTGCTAACTACAGTAACTAACCACCTAACATGCATCGATAACTAACTTAATTTCACTAATTAAGTCTAACTAACCACCTAATTTATCTTAGTCTAATCTAATTAACCACTAAGCATCATTAACCTACTAATTAAGGCTTAGTGAGTAAAACTCACCTGTTTAACGAACAATTCGATGCAAAACAACAAGAACGTCACGGGAGTCACTTCTCTCCAAAGCGGGCCTAAGTTTCGGGGTCGAGATTGACCTCAAAATGGGCCTTGAAGACACTGTAAAACCCACAAACTTGCCGTTTATTCTAGTTGAATAAACAGAGGAAACAAAGTTGGTTATGGCAAAGCAAGACCGATGGAGGCAAGTGGGTGGTTCAGTGAGGCAAGCGGCTGTCGGATGGGGGCATACGGTAGTTGGACAAGCTCTGGCTCAGCTGGCACGACTGGACAACAGCCATGGATGCACGGACAGAGGCAGCTAGATGGTGGTGAGGCGCGGCAAGGTGCGACAGGCGCGAACGTCGCTCGTGGGTGGTGGCGCATAAAAACGGCGACGCGGTTGCGTGTGATGACTTTAGGCGGTCCAGCGGCTTCGACTTCTCTCTCTAGATTGTTGGTGTGCAAAAAATGGAGAGAATGGAGAGGCAAGGCTAGCTGGTTGCCTTGGTGAGGAAGAGAAGGGGACAAAGGGGGCCTACCTTGGCCATTTTTTCCATTCCATGGTCTCCCTTGACCATTCCCAGCCACCAGCCCTTCCTTGGCCTCCATTAGACCACAGATGCTCACTCTTGGACATTTGAAATGGTCCATTTTGGCTAGGCAAGGGTGTCATACGAATTTGACAAGTTTTGGCTTCAATTGGACTTGATTTCCTTTACAATCCAACCCCATTTGGCCCTTACAAATTCAATTGACACCTCAATGCTCCAATTGGTATTTTTCCTCACCTATGGATCCATCTTGCATCCCAATTTTGTGACCAAAAATGATCACTGGCATTTTCTGAACAAAAACGGAACTATGCCAACTTTTTCCCAAAAATTCTCAGGTTGCAAAAAAATATCCTAAGACTAAGTCGATGTTCTTAGAATTTATTGTGACATGACCGCATCTTCAATTTTTGAAATTGGACTCAAGTTCGCAGTTAATTTCACTCTGGCATGTTTTTAGCGTGACCTAGGCTATTGGGTAGTTTTCAGGACTTTTTAGGGCAAATGACCCATGGTCGATTTTCTTCGAGCCACAATGAACCCACTTGACACATTGGCGACTCTTGATTGTCGTAAAAATATCGAGGATTCAAATACGAACACAGGGCACCAAAATGACAGTAAAATTAAACTAGTGCTAGTCGACGGTAATTTTCCAATTTAGTGGAGTCACCCACGATCAGCCACACATCTCAGTCAAACCGACCTATCTCTGATCTCAAATCGATTTTTAATTGTGCCGTAATGGCCTTTAAAGATGAGCACGGTTAAGTAGCCGATTTCTAGTCGAATTCTCAAGTCTATTGCCTTAAAATTCCTTAATGACTTTCCCAGATAGTGTAGTTATCTTGAGAGTGATCAGCTCTAAGAACAGTGCTATAGGCATGTTGATGAAATGCCTGATTAATTTAATTGAAAACAGAAGTGAAAAATCCAAGATGTCACAACTCTTCCCCTATTATAAAATTGTCTTCGAAATTTAAACCTTACATAGGGGGTATAAACTTCTCATCGACTCTTTAGTCTCCCAGGTTGCACCTTCAGTTTTGTGGTGTTGCCAGACCACTTTGACCATTGGGATGATCTTTGTACGCAGAATGTGTTCTTTCTTATCCATGATATAAACCGGGCTTCCAACGTAGACATATGGTCATCCACGTCCAATTCCTCAAAATTGAGTACATGGGTCAGGTCAAGCTTATACTTCCTCACCATCGACACGTGAAAGATGTCATACACTTGCACCAATCTCGGTGGCAATGCAAGACGATACGCTAAGGTCTTGATTCTCTCAAGAATCTCAAACGAACCTATGTACCTCGAACTCAATTTTCCTTTCTTGCCAAAGCGCGAAGTGTTCCTCTCATTGGTGACACCTTTAGAAAAATGTGATCACCAACTTGGAATTCTAAAAGCCTTTGACGCTTATCTGTGTAGCTTTTTTGACGACTTTGAGCGGTCTTAAGTCTGTTTCTGATCACTGCCACGGCATCCACTCATTGTTGCACCAATTTTAGGCCTGTAATATTCCTTTCCCCAACTTCATACCAACACATTGGTGTTCTGCATGATTTGCCATACAACGCTTCAAAAGAAGCCTTTTGGATGCTCTGTTGATAACTATTATGGTAGACGAATTCCACGAGATGAAGTTGTTCCTCCCAATTTCCTTTAAAGTCCAATACATAAGCTCTCAGCATGTCCTCAAGAGTCTAAATTGTCCTCTCAAACTGACCATCTGTCTTAGGGTAATATGTTGTACTATATTGAAGCTTTGTACCTAAAGCACCCTGCAAGCTCTTCCAAAAAGTAGCGGTAAACCTCGTGTCTCAATCTGACGTTATCGTAACTAGCACTCCATGTAGCGAACTATCTAACGCACGTATAACTCAATGTGTTATCCAAGTCGAGATCCTTTCGCACTACAATAAAGTGAACCGATTTTCTCAACCTATCAACAATTACCCAAATCGAATCGTTACCTCTTTGACTCTTTAGTAACCTAGTCACGAAGTCCATTGTGATATGCTCCCATTTCCATTTTAGGATTTCAAGAGGTTGTAAGAGTCCTCCTAGCTTATAATGCTGAGCTTTAACTTGTTGACACGTCAAACACTTGGCGACATGCCTAGCAATGTTCGCCTTCATTCCAGACCACCAAAAGTGCTAACGCGGGTTTTGATACCTCTTGGTACTTCCAAAATGAATGCTGTAACTACTATGATAAGCTTCTAATAGAATATCCTCTCTAAGCTTCGTATCATTAGGTATAACCAACGTCCTCGAAACCTTAATGTTCCATCATTAGAAACCTGAAAATCAACTTTCCTTTCCTCAATTTCCTCTTGCAAAATTTTATGAACATTTGGGTATGTCAACTGAAGTAGCTTAATCCTGATCTGCACATCCGGCTCAATTCTGAGAGTAGCCATAAGATTCGAAAGGTGCCCTACGTCAAATTTGAACACCAAAGCTCGAGCTCTCTCGATTAAATTCCACTCCTCCACCAAAAGGTGAGCAATTGATGACTTTTGGCTCAAAGCGTCGGTGACCTTATTCGCTTTACCTGGGTGATATAAAATATCACAATCATAATCCTTTAGCAATTCCATCCATCGGCGCTGTCTCATATTCAACTCATTTTGAGATAATAGGTACTTAAGACTCTGATGGTCCATGAAGATCCGAAAGTTTTCCCCACACAAGTAATGCCTCCAAATCTACAACACAAATATAATTGCTGTGAGTTCTAAGTCATGCGTCGGGTAGTTCAGTTCATGAGACCTCAACTAACGGGAGGCGTATGCAATGACTTTACCATATTGCATCAGTATGGAACCCAATCTTTTGAACGACGCATCACTGTAGATTTCATACCCTCCAGAACTAGATGGAATCATTAGCACAAGTGCGGTAGTCAGCTTCCCCTTAAGCTCTTGAAAACTACGCTCGCATTTGTCCATCCATACGAATTTCTCATCCTTCTTCAGGAGTTTTGTCAAAGGTCACGCCAAAGCTGAAAATCCTTCCACAAACCGTCTATAGTAGCCTGCCAAACCCAAAAAACTTAGAATCTCTATCACTTTTGTCAGTCTCGGCCAGTTGATCACATCTTCAATCTTGCTTGGGTCCACGGAGATTCCTTCTCCTGAAATCACATGACCTAAAAATGCCACACGAGCCAGCCAAAACTCGCATTTGCTAAAATTAGCATACAGCTGATTGATTCTTACGGTTTGGAGCACTAATCTCAGATGATCCTCATGCTCTTCAACACTCTTTGAATACACCAAAATATCATCGATGAGCACGATCACAAACTGATGTAAGTATTCTTTGAATACTCGATTTTTCAAATCCATAAAAGCAGCTGGAGCATTCGTCAACCCGAATGGCATCACAGTGAACTAGCAATGGCCATACCAAGTACGAAAGGCTGACTTAGAAATGTCCTCTTTCCTAATCCTCAGTTGATGATATCCCGTCCTCAAGTTGATTTTTGAAAATATCGACGCTCCTTGTAATTGATCAAACAAGTCATCGATTCTCAGCAATGGATACTTGTTCTTGATCGTCACCTAATTGAGTTGGCGATAGTCAATATACAACCGCAACAAACCATCTTTCTTCTTGACAAAGAGAACTGGTGCACCCCAAGGTGATGCATTGGGACGTATGAAGCCCTTATCCAATAACTCTTGCATCTGTACCTTCAGTTCTTTCAACTCTAATAGCACGACCTAGGCTATTAGGTAGTTTTCAGGACTTTTTAGGGAAAATGACCCATGGTCAATTTTCTTTGAACCATAATGAACCCACTCAATACATTTGCGACTCTTGATTGTCGTAAAAATCTCGAGGAATCAAATACGGACACAAGGCACCAAAATGACAGTAACATCTAACTAGCATCGGTCGACGAGAATTTTCCAATTTAGTGGAATCACCCACGATCAGCCGCACATCTTAGTCGAACGGACCTATCTTTGATCTCAAATTGATTTTTAACTGTGCCATAATGATCTCTAAAGATGAGCACGGTCAAGTAGCCAATTCCTGGTCAAATTCTCAAGTCTACTGCCTTAAAATTCCTTAATGACTTTCCCAGATAGTCTACTTATCTTGAGAATGATCAGCTCTGAGAACAGCCCTATAGGCATGTCGATGAAATACCCGATTAATTTTATTCAAAGTAGAAGTGATAAATCCAGGATGTCATAGAGGTGGTTGATTATGGCTTAAAAGGCATAACCTCTATATGGTGGTTAATTACGGCTCAACGAGCACAACTTAGTTAGGTGGTAAATTACGGCCCCACGAGCACAACCTTTATGAGGTGGATGATTACAGCCCAAAAGGCATAACCTCTATGATGTGGATAATTACGACCCATTGTGCACAACCTTATTAGGTGGCTTTCTTAACTTGAATCTTAACCTTGTAGGATTATTCATCTATGGCCAAAGACTTTGTATCTCTCAATCAAATTCTTCAATTCAAATCGTGTCCCCTCATATTTCCTTCACATTAAAAATAACTAGTAAAGTAGCCATGTGTGGGGATGTGGCACCCCGAAGCGCCCAAGGTCACCACATCTTACCCAAGAAGTACTTTAAATCCTAGGCATTTTTTTTTTTTAAAAACGGTCCCAGCGCATCTTATTTGCGGAAGTATAATCAAGTCCTACCAATTCTCCCTCCAACAACCATGATACAATTACGCACCACTAAACATCATAAGAAAAGATAAAGCCATGACACTTTTATTTACATATTTTCATGATGGATTTTCTCGGGTCGGTACAACGAAAGAAAGGCCAAGACTTTTAGCTACACTCGGCCATAACCCCAAAAAGAGACGACTCGACCCATTATGTCGATCATGCAAAATCCTCCATCCACTAGTGTCGGCTATTGTCCAAAAAGTTGCAGCTCCTACTCTTCACGCACGGGCCGTCACACCCTTCCTGGTGCGTCAGGCAGTGGTGGCGGCAACATCCCTCGCATCACTCCGTCTCGACGAACGTGGACAGATATGAACTCCTGAATGACAAGGCCCTCAACCAGGCCCACATCATACATCACTAAGGCACGAACCCGAATAAACGTCAGACTAGGGATGGTGGGACAGTCAATCTCCACACACTCAACCTCCACATTCGAAGGAAGGCTGTAAAAGACACCCCGCGTGACAGCAGGGAGCGGCATCTTTCTAATCTGAAATGTTGGTCCCCGAAGGGTTGAGTACAACCACTCAGCAGGTAAAAGACCCAATAAACCACTCAATGCATCACACACATACAATCATAACAATCATAGCATAACACATGTCATTCATGCATCCATGCATAATTTACCTTGATATCATGCACATGTCATCATACCGCATGTACATACATCCTCATATAATCATCACCATCATGTCATACACTTACCATCATCATATCACATGTATCATCATGCCATAAGTGCACATACATCCACGCACTCATCATCATCATATCACATGTACCATCATGCCATAGGTGCACATGCATCCATGCACTTACCATCATCATGTCACATATACCATCATGCCATAGGTGCACATACATCCATGCACTTACCATCATCATGTCACATGTACCATCATGCCATAGGTGCACATACATCCATGCACTTATCATCATGCATTCATGCATACATGTCACCATAACATGCACAGTTCAATTTCAATTTCTCAATTTTATTCTTTCATTTTGGGCTGCCACATTTCTCTTTCCCGAGACTAGTATCTATATCCCACATTTATCGCTTGCACCCCACCTGGCATCGCGAGTAACCTTCGGCACAAACCTCCGGGCTTTCGGCTTCCCCACTCTCCAGGCATCTTGAAACTCCCGAGGACCCTCCGGCATTCCGCCATTTAAGGCCACTGGGCATCCGTTATTTACACTCCCCGGCTAGGCATCCCGACACTCCCGAGGCATCGTCGGCTCACACCTCCGACGGCCTTCTCACTTATCATAGTTCATATTTTCAATTATAGATCAATTTCAACATGGCATATGATGTGATGGCAAACAAGATCATTTTCATCATTTGATTCTCATATGCATTTCCAATCATCATCATACATGCAGCAACATAAGAAACATGGCTTCCAAAACCATTAGATCAGTCTGTCCCATCATTTTGGACATCACAGCACCTTGAGGGCCCAGTAAAAAGAGAACACCAAGACGCCACAGAGAAAATTCCCTGTTTTTCCATAAAAAATTCCCCTTTCGGTCATTTTTTGGCTGAAAAAGCCCGACAGTTGGAAATCTACTAAGAAACATGGCTTCGAAAATCATTAGATCAGTCCGTCCCATCATTTTAGACGTCACAGTTATCTGAAGGCCCGCTGAAACAAGAACACGAAGACTCTACATAGAAAATTCCCTATTTTTCCATAGAAAATTCCCTTTCCGACCATTTCTTGGCTGAAAAAAGCCCAACAGTTGGAAATCTACTGAGAAACATGGCCTCCAAATGCATTAGATTAGTCCGTCCCATCATTTTGGACATCACGAATCCCTAAAGGCCCGCTAAAACAAGAACACGAAGACTCCACAGAGAAAATTCCCTGTTTTTCCATAGAAAGTTCCCTTTCCGGCAATTTTCTGGCTAAAAAAGCCTGACAATTGGAAATATACTAAGAATCATGGCTTCCAAAAGCATTAGATCAGTCCGTCTCATAATTTTGGACATCACAGCACCCTGAAGGAATGCTGAAACAAGAACACGAAGACTCTGTAGAGAAAAATCCATATTTTTCCATAGAAAATTCCCTTACCTGCCATTTTTTGGATGAAAAAGCCCGATAGTTGGAAGTCTAATAAGAAACATGGCTTCCAAAAGCATTAGATCAGCCGTCCCAACATTTTTGACATCACAGCACCCTGAAGACCCGTTGAAACAAGAACACGAAGACTCCACACAGAGATTTCCTTGTTTTTCCATAGACAATTCCCTTTCCGGTCATTTTTTGGCTGAAAAAGCCTAACAGTTGGAAATCTACTAAGAAACATGGCTTGCAAAAGCATTAGATCAGTCCATCCTATCGTTTTGGACATCAAAGCACCCTAAAGGCCTGCTGAAACAAGAACACGAAGACTCCACAGAGAAAATTCCCTATTTTTCCGTAGAAAATTCACTTTCCAGCTATTTTTTCGCTAAAAAAGCCCGGCGGTTGGAAATCTAATGAGAAACATGGCCTCCAAATGTATTAGATCAGTCTGTCCCATCATTTTGGACATCACAGATCCCTGAAGGCCCGTTGAAACATAAACACGAAGACCCCACAAAGAAAATTCCGTGTTTTTCCATAGAAAATTCCCTTTTCGGCCATTTTCTAGCTAAAAAAGCCTGACAGTTGGAAATCTACTAAGAAACATGGCTTCCAAAAGCATTAGTTCAGCCCGTACCATCATTTTGGACATCACAGTACCCTGAAGACCCGTTGAAACAAGAACATGAAGACTCCATAGAGAAATTTCCCTGTTTTTCCAAAGAAAATTCCCTTTCCGGCCATTTTTTTGTTGACAAAGTCCGACAGTTGGAAATCTACTAAGAAACATGGCTTCCAAAAGCATTAGATCAGCCCGTCCCATCGTTTTGGACATCACAGCACCCTGAAGGCCTGCTGAAAGAAGAACACGAAGACTCCACAAAGAAAATTCCTTGTTTTTCATAGAAAATTCACTTTCCGGCCATTTTTTGGTTGAAAAAGCCCGATAGTTGGAAATCTACTAAGAAACATAGCTTTCAAAAGCATTAGATCAGCCCGACGCATGATTTTGGACATCACAGCACCCTAAGGGCCCAATAAAAAGAGAACACCAAGATTGCACAGAGAAAATTCCTAATTTTTCCATAGAAAATTCCCTTTCCGGCCATTTTTTGGTTGAAAAAGCCTGATAGTTGGAGGTCTCCTAAGAAACATGGCTTCCAAAAGCATTAGATCAGACGTCCCATCATTTTCAATATCACAGCACCTTGAAGACCCGTTGAAACAAGAACATGAAGTCTCCATAGAGAAATTTCCCTATTTTTCCATAGAAAATTCCCTTTCTGGCCATTTTTTGGCTGAAAAAGCCCGACAGTTGGAAATCTACTTAGAAACATTGCCTCCAAATGCATTAGATTAGTCCGCCCCATCATTTTGGACAACACAAATCTTTGAGGGCTCGCTCAAAGAAGAACACGAAGACTCCAGAGAGAAAATTCCCTGTTTTTCCATAGAAAATTCTCTTTCTAGCAATTTTCTAACTAAAAAAACCCGACAGCTGGAAATCTACTAACAAACATTGCTTCCAAAAGCATTAGATCAGTTCATCCCATCGTTTTGGACATCACAGTACCTTGAAGGCCTACTGAAACAAGAACACGAAGACTCCGCAGAGAAAAATCCCTATTTTTCCATAGAAAATTCCCTTTCCGGCCATTTTTTGCCTAAAGAAGCTCGATAGTTGGAAATCTACTAAGAAACATAGCTTCCAAAAGCATTACATCAGTCCATACCATCATTTTGGATAACACAGCACCCTGAGGGCCCACTACAAAGAGAACACGAAGACTCCACAGAGAAAATTCCCTGTTTTTCGATAGAAAATTCCCTTTCCAACAATTTTCTACCTAAAAAAGCCCGACTGTTGGAAATCTACTAAGAAACATGGCTTCCAAAGGCATTAGATCAGTTCGTCTCATCATTTTGGACATCACAGCACCCTGAAAGCCTGTTGAAACAAGATCACAAAGACTCCGTAGAGAAAAATCCCTATTTTTCCATAAAAAATTCCCTTTCCGGCCATTTTTTGGCTAAAGAAGCTCGATAGTTGGAAGTTTGCTCAGAAACATGGCTTCGAAAAGCGTTAGATAAGCTGTCCCATCATTTTCAACATCACAGGACCCTGAAGACCCGTTCAAACAAGAACATGAAGACTCCACAGAGAAATTTCCCTGTTTTTCAATAGAAAATTCCCTTTCCTGCCATTTTTTGTTTGAAAAAGCTCGACAGTTGGAAATCTACTAAGAAACATGGCTTCTAAAAGCATTAGATCAGTCCGTCCCATCGTTTTGGACATCAGAGCACCCTAAAGGCCCACTGAAACAGGAATACGAAGACTCCACAGAGAAAATTCCCTTTCTTGCAATTTTCTAGTTAAAAAAGCCCGACTGTTGGAAATCTACTAAGAAACATGGCTTCCAAAGGCATTAGATCAGTCCGTCTCATCATTTTGGACATCACAGCACACTTAAGCCCTGTTGAAACAAGTTCACAATGACTCCGCACAGAAAAATCCCTATTTTTCCATAAAAAATTCCATTTCTGGCCATTTTTTGGCTGAAAAAGCCCGATAGTTGGAAGTTTGCTAAGAAACATGGCTTCGAAAAGCATTAGACCAGCCACCCCATCATTTTCAACATCACAGAACCCTAGAGACCTGTTGAAACAAGAACATGAAGACTGCATCGAGAAATTTCCCTGTTTTTTAATAGTTAATTCCCTTTCCGGCCATTTTTTGTTTGAAAAAGCCCGACAGTTGGAAATCTACTAAGAAACATGGCTTCCAAAAGCATTAAATCAGTCCGTCCCATCGTTTTGGACATCACAGCACCCTAAAGGCCCGCTGAAATAAGAACTCGAAGACTCCACAGAGAAAATTCCCCGTTTTCCCATAGAAAATTCACTTTCCGACTATTTTTTGGCTGAAAATGCTCAACAGTTGGAAATCTAATGAGAAACATGGCCTCCAAATGTATTAGATCAGTCCGTCCCATCATTTTGGACATCACAGATCCCTGAAGGCCCGCTGAAACGTGAACACGAAGACCCTAAAAAGAAAACTCCGTGTTTTTCTATAGAAAGTTCCCTTTCCGACCATTTTCTAGCTAAAACATCCTGACAGTTGGAAATCTACTAAGAAACATGGTTCCCAAAAGCATTAGTTCAGCCCGTCCATTCATTTTGGACATGACACCACCTTGAGGGCTTGTTGAAACAAGAACACGAAGACTCCGCAGAAAATTCCCTATTTTTCCATAGAAAATTCCCTTTCTGGCCATTTTTTTGCTTGAAAAAGCTCGATAGTTGGAAGTTTACTAAGAAAGATGGCTTCCAAAAGCATCAGATCAACCGTCCCATCATTTTTGACATCACAGCACCCTGAAGACCTATTGAAACAAGAACATGAAGACTCCACAGATAAATTTCCCTGTGTTTCCACAGAAAATTCCCTTTCGACCATTTTTTTGTTGAAAAAGCCTGACAGTGGGAAATCTACTCAGAAAGATGGCTTCCAAAACCATTAGATCAGTCCATCCCATCATTTTGGACATCACAGCACCCTGAAGGCCCGCTGAAACAAGAACAAGAAGACTCCACAGAGAAAATTCCCTATTTTGCCACAGAAAATTCACTTTCCGGCCATTTTTTGGTTGAAAAAACCCGATAGTTGGAAATCTACTGAGAAACATGGCTTCCAAAAGCATTAGATCAGCCTGTCCCGTAATTTTTCACATCACAGCACCTTGAGGGCCTGGTAAAAAGAGAACACCAAGATTGCGCAGAGAAAATTCCCCATTTTTCCATAGAAAATTCCATTTCCGGCCATTTTTTGGCTGAAAAACCCCAATAGTTGGAGGTCTGCTAAGAAACATGGCTTCCAAAAGCATTAGATTAAACGTCCCGTAATTTTGACATCACAGCACCTTGAAGACCCGTTGAAACAAGAACATGCAGTCTCCATAGAGAAATTTCCCTATTTTTCCATAGAAAATTCCCTATCTGGCCATTTTTTGGCTGAAAAAGCCCGACAGTTGGAAATCTACTGGGAAACATTGCCTCCAAATGCATTAGATCAGTCCGTCCCATCATTTTGGACATCACAGATCCCTGAGGGCCCGCTAAAAGAAGAACACGAAGAGTCCACAGAGAAAATTCCCTGTTTTTCCATAGAAAATTCCCTTTCTGGCTAAAAAAACAAGACAATTAGAAATCTACTAACAAACATGGCTTCCAAAAGCATTAGATCAGTCCGTCCCATTGTTTTGGACATCACAGTACCTTGAAGGCCAACTGAAACAAGGACACGAAGACTCCACAAAGAAAATTCCCTATTTTTGCATAGAAAGTTCGCTTTCCGGCCATTTTATGGCTGAAAAGCCCGACAGTTGGAAATCTACTAAGAAACATGGCTTCCAAAAGCATTAGATCAGTCCGTACGATCATTTTGGATATCACAGCACCCTAAGGGCCCACTACAAATAGAACATGAAGACTCCACAGTGAAAATTTCCTATTTTTCCAAAGAAAATTCCCTTTCCCGTCATTTTTTGGCTGAAAAGGCCCGACAGTTGGAAATCTATTAAGAAACATTGGTTCCAAAAGAATTAGATCATTCTGTCCCATCATTTTGGACATCACAGCACCCAGAAGGCTCGCTCAAACAAGAACACGAAGACTCCACAGAAAAAATTCCCTGTTTTTCCAGAGAAAATTCCCTTTTCGGCTATTTTTTGGCTGAAAAAGCCCGACAGTTGGAAATCTACTGAGAAACATGGCCTCCAAATGCATTAGCTTAGTCCGTCCGATAATTTTGGACATCACAGATCCCTGAGGGCCCGCTGAAAGAAGAACACGAACAGTCCACAGAGAAAATTCCCTGTTTTTCCATAGAAAATTCACCTTCCAGCTATTTTTTGGCTGAAATAGCCCGACAGTTGGAAATCTAGTGAGAAACATGGCCTCCAAATGTATTAGATTAGTCCGTCCCATCATTTTGGACATCACAAATCCCTGAAGGCCCGCTAAAACATGAACACAAAGACCCCAAAAAGAAAATTCCTTATTTTTCCATAGAAAATTCCATTTCCGGCCATTTTCTAGCTAAAAAGCCTCATAGTTGGAAATCTAGTAAGAAACATGGCTTCCAAAAGCATTAGTTTAGCCCGTCCCATCATTTTGGACATCACAGCACCCCGAAGGCTTGTTGAAATAAGAACACGAAGACACCACAGAGAAAATTTCCTATTTTTCCATAGAAAATTCCATTTCCGAACATTTTTTTGGCTGAAAAAGCCCGACAGCTTAGAAATCTACTAGGAAACATGGCTTCCAAAGGCATTAGATCAGTCTGTCTCATCATTTTGTACATCACAACACCCTGAAGGCCTGTTGAAACAAGATCACAAAGACTCCGCAGAGAAAATTCCCTGTTTTCCCATAGAAAAGTCACTTTCCAGCTATTTTTTGGCTGAAAAAGCCCGACAGTTGGAAATCAAATGAGAAACATGGCCTCCAAATGCATTAAATCAGTCCATCCCTTCATTTTGGACATCGCAGCACCCTGAGGGCCTAGTAAAACAAGAACACCAAGATTGGATAGAGAAAATTCCCCATCTTTCGATAGAAAATTTCCTCTCCGGCCATTTTTTGGCTGAAAAAACACGAGTGTTGGAAATCTACTGAGAAACATGGCCTCCAAATGCATTAGATCAGTCCGTTCCATCATTTTGGACATCACAGCACCCTGAAGGCTTGTTAAAACAAGAACACGAAGACTCCACAGAGAAAATTCCCTGTGTTTCCATTGAAAATTCACTTTCCGGCCATTTTTTGGTTGAAAAAGCTTGACAATTGGAAATCTACTAAGAAACATGGCTTCCAAAAGCATTAGATCAGCCCATCCCATGATTTTTGACATCACAGCACCCTAAGGGCCCGGTAAAAAGAGAACACCAAGATTGCACAGAGAAAATTCCCTATTTTTCCATTGAAAAATCCATTTCCGGCCATTTTTTGGCTGAAAAAGCCCGATAGTTGGAAATCTAACGAGAAACATGGCCTTCAAATGCATTAGATCAGTCCGTCCCATCATTTTGGACATCAGAGCACCCTGAAGGCTTGTTGAAACAAGAACACGAAGACTCCGCAGAGAAAATTCCCTATTTTTCCATAGAAAATTCCCTATTTTTCCATAGAAAATTCCCTTTCCGACCATTTTTTTGGCTGAAAAAGCCCGATAGTTGGAAGTCTACTGAGAAACATGGCTTTCAAAAGCATTAGATCAACCGTCCCATCATTTTCTACATGACAGCACCCTGAAGACCCGTTGAAACAAGAACATGAAGACTCCACAGAGAAATTTCCCTGTTTTTCCACAAAAGATTCCCTTTCTAGCTTGTTGACACCTATTTTAAAATTTAATTTATCTTTTAGAAAATAATAATAGAGCATTTGGTTGTGGAGGGAATGGAACCAAATTTCAAAATTTAAAAAGGTTCGAAAATCGTGTGATTTTGGAGCTGCTAATTTGTTGAACGGTTGAGTGAATATCTCCACCGGCAAAACAAATTCAAGTCTTCACTTTATAAATAGAGGGTGCGAGATGTGAAAATGGGGGGGGGGGCTTCTTTCGTTGAAAAAATTGAAAAGTGAAAAGAGAGAAAACAGGGGGGTCTTCTCTTCGTTCGGCCAAAAAAGGGAAACACAGAAGGAAAAAGAAAAAGAGAGAGGAAAAGGAAGAAAGGACGTGCGGCTGGGGAAGTAAAAAGGGAGAGACTTTCTTCCTCGTCCATTTTCAGCAAAGAGAGAGCTTTTTCTCTTTTTCCTGACAACTGCAGGGAGAAGGAAAAGTCAACAGGAGAGTGACGTGAGAGAGACAAGTGAAAAAGAGAAAGCAGCGTAAAGGCAAAAAAAAAAAAAAAAAAGTAGGGGGTGATTTGACCCTTACTGTTCATCGTCTCCCCAGGTTTGCTGCCCACGTTGCTGCTCCATCCTTGACAAATTGAAGCCTCGACGCTCCACCCTTCGCGAGTAAGCCCGAGCCGTGCCACAGCCAAGCTGTCTTCCCCGCGCTGACGTAGCCGCTGATCTCCGTCCGCGAGCCCCGACGTCCGCGCACCCTTTCCTCCCACGAAGCTCCGCCGCGCCTCCGCTTGTCCCCGAAGCCCTGCAACTCGCGCCCAGCAACACGTTGAGACACCACCAGCCGCCCGCGCACCTCAACCCATGATCTGCATCTCAGCTCGCCGCTGGTGAAACCCCCCGCGACGCCGAACTCGCACCCGACGCCGTCCGCCGCTCGTGTCCTCCCCTCGCGACGCCGACATTGCACCTCAGCCCGAGCCACCTTTGCTGCGACCTGCGACCCTGCTGTTCGCCGGTCATCGACGCCGCACCTCCCTGCTACTGCTGCTGCCGCTCAGTCCTCACCGGAGCTCCGATTCCGGCCCGCTCCGACACTGACCATCCTTCATCCGAATTTGTCCGGCAAGTTCAATACGGTTGGTACCATTTTCCTTGTGCAGGTCACATGAAGCTTGAGAAGGGTGAATTTGGAATGTTCATTGCTGGTTTCATCTTGGAGATAATTTCCCAAGCTAGGTAAAATTTTAGGTTAAATTCAATTATTATTTGGATTTTTTTAGCTTGTGGAATTGACTTGATTTGTTCTGTTTTTATCATTATCCAATTATGAAATTTGTCATACTAAGTCATAATAATAAAAAATATTGAGTCGCGAGACGTCGGCTTAGATTTTTGATTATTTTGACTTTCATGACAAATTCATGAATTTCTTTGCATCATTGATTCATATTAAAATGCCATTGATTTACATGGATGGATTTTTATTTTAGCGTGTTATTATTTGCTCATCACATATCATGCATCATATTAGATATTTAGGTTCATACCCATTTCACATTTGAAGCAACGTATTTTAGTTTCTTTTTAAGATTCATGTAGAATTAGGATGATTTTCCTTTAATAAAACAAAAAATATATATAAACAAAACAAAAAGCGCATTCATTTAGGTTGTTAGTTTTATCATTATTTGAATTGCATGTCAAATTTTAATTTCGAAATTAATATAAAAAGATAAAAAATATCATGCATATGTCATGTAGAATTAGGGCATGCTCCGCACGTCATTGCATATTAGATCAATCACATGTTAGATTAAGATAATATCTTAGTTTAAATTAGGATTTAATGTGACTTAATCCTTAGTTTAAATTAGATAGAATTTTAATCTAGCTAGATCATTTTTGCATTTTTAATAGAACTTCCTCGTCATTAGACTAAGTCATTTAATAAATGTCATCTTAGTTTAAATAATTTTGTATGTCATTGCATCGCATTGCATTAGAATTAGGTCATTTAGATTGCATTTAATTGTTGCATTTCTTCATGTCATATAGTTTAGGTCGTGCTGTCACGTCATATTAGATTATTAGCATGCATCGCATGATTTTCATTAAATAAAGTGAAAACAAAAATTGAAATTGCGTGTTAATTAGAAATCATATCTAGGGTTGCTGATGTGAATTCTGATTTAACAATGCAGATGCTTTCGTTGCTTCTAGGTATGTTTTGCAATATTTAATTGTTTTCTTGAGTGTTAAATTGGTGGTATGCACACATGTATGATCACCTCACATGTTAGGAGGATAGATTTAAAATCAATCCAAATTGCTTGCCAAACATTTTTTTTAAAAATGAAATAGAAAGGTACCGAAAGGGCGATAGACTAATCTAGCGTAATCATGTCCCCGGATTTATTGAATCTCTGGTTCATAAAAATAAAGTATTCTCCCATACTTTATTTGGGTTTCTAATCAAACCCTAATTGATTAGTGGCGGCTCCAAATTGAATTGAAATTGCGTGTTTAAATGAGTTAATTTCTATCAAGTCGCGATTGGTAGGACTTGGGAGGGTCCGTGCCAAGTTTTCGGACTTGGTAATCCATTAACCTAAACTTTAGGATTGCCCTGAAAATTTAGGTCGGGACAGCTTGGCAACTCCGCTAGGGACAGAGTTAAAACTCATAGTGGACATAGGCCTGTTTCTTTTTTTTTTTTTAAATATATTTTGTTTGGCAGCAAGGATACTGGGTATGTCCTTGATTTAAGTGTTAAATGTTTTTGCAGATGTGAGGTATAAGGGGAGTAGTCTTTGCTAACCCTTGTTTTGCAGGTTGGAGTTAAGGATGAATGATTGAACTATAGAAGTGTTGTTTGCAATTAAACTATTGTGTATGTTTTATTGTTTTTAACACTACACTATTGCACACACAACCTGCTGCCGGACCTGGGCTGCGATAGGATTCTTAGGATGGTGTTGAGAATGATACTTCCTCTAAAGCAAGACTGCTATATAGAGGTTGACCTTCTCTTCCCCGAAAGTTCTTCATGGTGTCAAATGTGTTTGTCCATATTCGCGAGACTGCGTGATATTAGACATTCCATTCGACTGAGCCAGGGTTAGGAGGACCTGACACGTTAGTACGAGACTGCAACGGTCAGATCATCCTCTTAGCTCCATTTTGTTAAGCCATCTAGATAGAAATCGAGCTTCACATTTCATGCGTATGTCTATGTGATTGTCATCCATTACCAGTGAAACTAAGTTGTTTAAATTCTCACTACTGCAATTTATTTATTGCAATTTCGTTGGTCCGTGACAATAGGTTTCGTCGTCGGTCTTATTTTATATGCAATGGGGAGATCCGATGTTCAATTCATTCCAACTCCCAAGATTGAGCTCAGAGGGTGGTGGAACAATTTAAGTAAAGAAGGTCAAGATTATGTGGAGTCGATACTGGGACGGCTCATCCCTCTTTTGGATATCGGAGTCCATAGTGGTGTTTTGCAAGCTATATCGCACTTTTGGTGTCCCGAGACGGCTACATTTATTTTCGGTAAGAACGAGCTAACTCCAACATTGGAAGAGTATAGCGTCATCATAGGAATGCCCCTTGAGACAGAACTTGTTAGGCCACCTTTTGGTATGGAACCCACATCAAATTTATCTCAATTTCTAAGAATTAAAAATGATGAGGTTAAGAAAGTTTTGAAAGCTAATTGTAATACATGCCCTTTCTCCTTTTTGGCTAATCATTTTTTGAATCAGTCTTCAATGCGCCAAAAGGGTAGGATATTCATCTTAGCATTCTTTGGACTTATAATATTTCCTCATCGAAAAAATGCTATTGATCCCTCGATTGCATGGGTGGTCAGACAAGCATGCGCTAGCATGAACTTTATAAACATGATTTTGGCTGAGACATTTTTGTCCCTCAACCGTTTTAAACAAAATGGAGAAAAAATCATGAATGCCTCTCCTGAGCTTTTACAGATTTGGTTTCTTTCTCACATGAAGGAGTTTGGTCATTTCATGCATCGAGGTAAAATTGATCACCCAATAAAAAAAATTTCAATCTTAGAAAAAAAATATACCGGAAAATCATTTTCCGATTGGGTGACTTTTCTTAAAGATCCAGATCTCAAGGGCTTCTTATGGTATGCTAAATGGTTCCATGTTAGCGTGGCTCGTTTCTCTCACAAGACAGATAATCCAATTCCACTGATGGGAATTACTGGTGCAACATCTTACTATCCTTATAGAGTGGCCCGCCAGCATCGAATGCTCCAAGATATCCCACCTCCTCTCCGAATGGATCTATTTCAAGCCCGCTTCGTGTGCAAGGATCACAAATACCTCGATGAGATCGAGCATCTTGAAAATGCATGGAAGGAATGCCATCCGGAAAAATAGTGGTGCCTAGAAGATTGAAAGGAAATGAGAGGAATTTTCATGCCTCAAATTATTATATCCATCATCACGAGATCCCTCAAGCTCTACTTCCCATGATACCTAAAGTGACCATGAAGCCCACTCGTAAAGCACATATTGAAAATCTTGAAGAAACGGTGGAAAGGAAAGAAGCTCGTATTTCTGAGTTGGTTCGACAAAACAAGAAGCTTCGAAAGACTGTGATCTCCCAATTGTATATAGAAAAGAGTCGCTAGATTTAGGAGTTTAATTCTGGCTTTATGATGTTATTTCAATTTCTTAGATTGATGTTTTAGGAATTTAATTTCCTAGGGAGTTATTTTAACATTTTAAGTTGATGTCTTTGGAATTTGATTTCACTTAATAAAATAAGCGATTGACTGTTGTCATGGACCAATCTCATTTGTTATGATACTTACTGTATTATTTTACATTGATAGGTGACAACACGGCTCACCTAAGATCACCAATCCGTACTCGTTCTAGGGCAACAATGGTTGATAACACCGAACAAGTGCGTGTTGCTGAACAAGCTCGTATCGCCACCCTCGAAACGGAAATGAAGCAAGTCTTGAATGTTCTTGAGCAGCTTTCTAAGCAAATCGACTCTCTCCAAGCAAACACTGTCCCACCAGCTCCGCAAGTTGAAGTGGTGTTACCACAACATGCTCCCATGGCTGATTCGAGGGATAAAGGCAAGAACACATCCACAGTTGATCCATCATCCTCTGATGATGCCTCCAGGGTTAAAATTACTGACGAGCCTCAAATTGTTGTTGATGATGAGGTACAAGTGATAATATCTTAGTTTAAATTAGGATTTAATGTCACTTAATCCTTAGTTTAAATTAGATAGAATTTTAATCTAGCTAGATCATTTTTGCATTTTTAATAGAAATATCAAATGCACGTCATTTAGTTTTTATTAGATTCATTTACTTAGAACTTCCTCGTCATTAGAATAAGTCATTTAATAAATGTCATCTTAGTTTAAATAATTTTGTATGTCATTGCATCGCATTGCATTAGAATTAGGTCATTTAGATTGCATTTAATTGTTGCATTTCTTCATGTCATATAGTTTAGGTCATGCTGCCACGTCATATTAGATTATTAGCATGCATCGCATGATTTTCATTAAATAAAGTGAAAACAAAAATTGAAATTGCGTGTTAATTAGAAATCATATCTAGGGTTGCTGATGTGAATTCTGATTTAACAATGCAGATGTTTTCGTTGCTTCTAGGTATGTTTTGCATTATTTAATTGTTTTCTTGAGTGTTAAATTGGTGGTATGCACACATGTATGATCACCTCACATGTTAGGAGGATAGATTTAAAATCAATTCAAATTGCTTGCCAAACATTTTTTTTATAAATGAAATAGAAAGGTACCGAAAGGGCACTAGACTAATCTAGCGCAATCATGTCCCCCGGATTTATTGAATCTCTGGTTCGTAAAAATAAAGTATTCTCCCATACTTTATTTGGGTTTCTAATTAAACCCTAATTGATTAGTGGCGGCTCCAAATTAAAATATAATTGTATGTATAAATGGGTTAATTCACTAGTAACGATTGGTAGGACTTGGGAGGGTCCGCGCCAAGTCTACTGACTTAGTATCCATTAACCTAAACTTTAGGATTACCCTGAAAATTTAGGTCGCGACATAGCCATTTTTTTGTTGAAAAAGCCTGACATTGGGAAATCTACTAAGAAATATGGCTTCCAAAACCATTAGATTAGTTCGTCCCATCGTGTTGGACATCACAGCACCCTGAAGGCCCGCTGAAACAAGACCACGAAGACTCCACAAAGAAAATTCACTGTTTTTCCATAGAAAATTCACTTTCCGGCCATTTTTTGGTTGAAAAAGACCGATAGTCTGAAATCTACTAAGAAACATGGCTTCCAAAAGCATTAGATCAAATATCACATCATTTTCAACATCACAGCACCTTGAAGACCCATTGAAACAAGAACATGAAGTCTCCACAGAGAAATTTCCCTATTTTTCCTTAGAAAATTCCCTTTCTAGCCATTTTTTGGCTTAAAAAGCCCGACAATTGCAAATCTACTGGGAAACATGGCCTCCAAATGCATTAGATCAGTCTGTCCCATCATTTTGGACATCACGAGCATCCCTAAGGGCCTGCTGAAAGAAGAAAAAGAAGACTCCACAGAGAAAATTGCCTGTTTTTCCATAGAAAATTCCATTTCCTGCAATTTCTAGCTAAAAAAACCCCGACCGTTGGAAATCTACTAACAAACATGGCTTTCAAAAGGATTAGATTAGTCCGACCCATCGTTTTGGACATCACAGTACTTTGAAGGCCTACTGAAACAAAAACACAAAGAATGCACAGAGAAAATTCCCTGTTTTTCCATAGAAAATTCACTTTCCGGCCATTTTTTGGCTGAAAAAGCCTGACAGTTGGAAATGTACTAAGAAACATAGCCTCCAAAAGCATTAGATCAGTCCGTCCCATCGTTTTGGACATCACAGCACCCTAAAAGCCCGCTGACACAAGAACTCGAAGACTCCACGAGAAAATTTCCATGTTTTTCCACAAAAATTCCCTTTCCAGCCAATTTTTTTTTGTTCAAAAAGCCTAACAGTGGGAAATCTACTAAGAAACATGACTTCCAAAACCATTAGATCAATCCATCCCATCATTTTGGACATCACAGCACCCTGAAGGCCCGCTGAAACAAAAACACGAAGACTCCACAGAGAAAATTCCCTGTTTTTCCATAGAAAATTCACTTTCCAGCCATTTTTTGGCTGAAAAAGCCCGACAATTGGAAATGTACTAAGAAACATAGCTTCCAAAAGCATTAGATCAGTCTGTCCCATCGTTTTGGACATCACAGCACCCTAAAGGCCCGCTGAAACAAAAACACGAAGACTCCACAGAGAAAATTCCCTGTTTTTCTATAGAAAATTCACTTTCCGGCCATTTTTTGGCTGAAAAAGCCCGATAGTTGCTGGTCTACTAAGAAACATGGCTTCCAAAAGCATTAGATCAAATATCACATCATTTTCAACATCACAGCACCTTGAAGACCCATTGAAACAAGAACATGAAGTCTCCACAGAAAAATTCCCTATTTTTCCTTAGAAAATTCCCTTTCCGCCATTTTTTGGCTTAAAAAGCCCGACAGTTGGAAATTTACTAGGAAACATGGCTCCAAATGCATTAGATCAGTCCGTCCCATCATTTTGGACAGCACAGATCCCTGAGGGCCCGCTGAAAGAAGAAAAAGAAGACTCCACAGAGAAAATTGCCTGTTTTTCCATAGAAAATTCCCTTTCCGGCAATTTTTTGGCTGAAAAAGCCCGATAGTTGGAAGTCTACTAAGAAACATGGCTTCCAAAAGCATTAGATTAGTCCGACCCATCGTTTTGGACATCACAGTACCTTGAAGGCCTACTGAAACAAGAACACGAAGAATGCACAGAAAATTCCCTGTTTTTCCATAGAAAATTCACTTTCCGGCCATTTTTTGGCTGAAAAAGCCCGACAGTTGGAAATGTACTAAGAAACATAGCTTCCAAAAGCATTAGATCATTCTGTCCCATCATTTTGGACATCACAGCACCCTGAAGGCCCGCTGAAACAAAAAACACGAACACTCCACAGAGAAAATTCCCTGTTTTCCTATACAAAATTCACTTTCCGGCCATTTTTTAGCTGAAAAAGCCCGATAGTTGCTGGTCTACTAAGAAACATGGCTTCCAAAAGCATTAGATCAAATATCACATCATTTTCAACATCACAGCACCTTGAAGACCCACTGAAACAAGAACACGAATCTCCACAGAAAAATTCCCTATTTTTCCTTAGAAAATTCCCCTTTCCGCCATTTTTTGGAATAAAAAGCCCGACAATTGGAAATCTACTAAGAAACATGGTCTCCAAATGCATTAGATCTCTCCGACCCATCATTTTGGACATCACAGATCCCTGAGGGCCCGCTGAAAGAAGAAAAAGAAGACTCCATAGAGAAAATTGCCGCTTTTTCCATAGAAAATTCCATTTCCGGCAATTTCTGGCTAAAAAAACCCGACAGTTGGAAATCTACCAACAAACATGGCTTCCAAAAGCATTAGATTAGTCCGACCCATCGTTTTGGACATCACAGTACCTTGAAGGCCTACTGAAACAAGAACACGAAGACTCCACTGAGAAAATTCCTTGTTTTTCCATAGAAAATTCACTTTCCGGCCATTTTTTGGCTGAAAAAGCCCGACAGTTGGAAATGTACTGAGAAACATAGCTTCCAAAAGCATTAGATCAGTCCGTCCCATCGTTTTGGACATCACAGCACCCTAAAAGCCCGCTGAAACAAGAACTCGAAGACTCCACAGAGAAAATTCCCTGTTTTCCCATAGAAAATTCATTTTCCGGCTATTTGTTGGCTGAAAAAGCCCGACAGTTGGAAATCTAATGAGAAACGTGGCCTCCCAAGGCATTAGATCAGTTCGTCCCTCATTTTGGACATCATAGCAACCTGAGGGCCCGATAAAAAAAGAACACCAAGATTGCATAGAGAAAATTCCCCATCTTTCGATAGAAAATTTCCTCTCCGGCCATTTTTTGGCTGAAAAAAGACGAGTGTTGGAAATCTACTGAGAAACATGGCGTCCAAATGCATTAGATCCGTCCGTCTCATCATTTTGGACATCACAGCACCCTGAAGGCTTGTTGAAACAAGAACATGAAGACTCGGCAGAGGAAATTCCCTATTTTTGCATAGAAAATTCCCTTTCCGACCATTTTTTTGGCTGAAACAGCCCGATAGTTGGAAGTCTACAAAGAAACATGGCTTCCAAAAGCATTAGGTCAACCGTCCCATCATTTTCGACATCACAGCATCCTGAAGGCCCGCCAAAACAAGAACAAGAAGACTCCACAGAGAAATTTGCCTGTTTTTCCACAAAAAATTCCCTTTCCAGCCATTTTTTTTGTTGAAAAAGCCTAACAGTGGGAAATCTACTAAGAAACATGACTTCCAAAACCATTAGATCAATCCGTCCCATCATTTTGGACATCACAGCACCCTGAAGGCCCGCTGAAACAAGAACACGAAGACTCCACAGAGAAAATTCCCTGTTTTTCCATAGAAAATTCACTTTCCGGCCATTTTTTGGTTGAAAAAGCCCGACAGTTGGAAACTACTAAGAAACATGCCTTCCAAAAGCATTAGATCAGCCCATCCCATGATTTTGGACATCACAGCACCCTGAGGGCCAAGATTGCACAGAGAAAATTCCCTACTTTTCTATTGAAAAATCAATTTTTGGCCATTTTTTGGCTGAAAAAGCCCGATAGTTGGAGGTCTACTAAGAAACATGGCTTTCAAAAGAATTAGATCAAATATCCCATCATTTTCGAAATCACAGCACCTTGAAGACCCGTTGAAACAATGACATGAAGTCTCCACAGAGAAATTTCCCTATTTTTCCATAGAAAATTCCCTTTCTGGCTATTTTTTGGCTGAAAAAGCCCGACAGTTGGAAATGTACGGAGAAACATGGCCTCCAAATGCATTAGATCCGTCCATCCCATCATTTTGGACATCACAGATCCCTAAGGGCCCGCTGAAAGAAGAACACGAAGACTCGGCAAAGGAAATTCCCTATTTTTCCATGAAAATTCCCTTTCTGACCATTTTTTTGGCTGAAACAGCCCGATTGTTGGAAGTCTACTAAGAAACATGGCTTCCAAAAGCATAAGATCAACCGTCCCATCATTTTCGACATCACAGCATCCTGCAGGCCCGCTGAAACAAGAACACGAAGACTCCACAGAGAAAATTCCCGCTTTTTCCATAGAAAATTCCATTTCCGGCAATTTTTGGCTAAAAAAACCCGACGGTTGGAAATCTACTAACAAACTTGGCTTCCAAAAGCATTAGATTAGTCCGACCCATCGTTTTGGACATCACAGTACCTTGAAGGCCTACTAAAACAAGAACACGAAGACTCCACTGAGAAAATTCCCTGTTTTTCCATAGAAAATTCACTTTCCGGCCATTTTTTGGTTGAAAAAGCCCCACAGTTGGAAATGTACTAAGAAACATGGCTTCCAAAAGCATTAGATCAACCCATCCCATGATTTTGGACATCACAGCACCCTGAGGACCAAGATTGCACAGAGAAAATTTCCTACTTTTCTATAGAAAAATCAATTTCCGGCCATTTTTTGGCTGAAAAAGCGCGACAGTTGGAAATGTACTGAGAAATATAGCTTCCAAAAGCATTAGATCAGTCCGTCCCATCGTTTTGGACATCACATCACCCTAAAAGCCCGCCGAAACAAGAACTCGAAGACTCCACATATAAAATTCCCCGTTTTCCCATAGAAAATTCATTTTCCGGCTATTTGTTGGCTGAAAAAGCCCGACAATTGGAAATCTAATGAGAAACATGGCCCCCAAATACGTTAGATCCGTCCGTCCCATCATTTTGGACATCACAGCACCCTGAGGGCCCGGTAAAAAAAGAACACCAAGATTGCATAGAGAAAATTCCCCATCTTTCGATAGAAAATTTCCTCTCCGGCCATTTTTTGGCTGAAAAAACACGAGTGTTGGAAATCTACTGAGAAACATGGCCTCCAAATGCATTAGATCCGTCCGTCCCATCATTTTGGACATCACAGCACCCTGAAGGCTTGTTGAAACAAGAACACGAAGACTCGGCAGAGGAAATTCCCTATTTTTCCATAGAAAATTCCCTTTCCGACCATTTTTTTGGCTGAAAAAGCCCGATAGTTGGAAGTCTACTAAGAAACATGGCTTCCAAAAGCATTAGATCAGTCCGTCCAATCGTTTTGGACATCACAGTACCTTGAAGGCCTACTGAAACAAGAACACGAAGAATGCACAGAGAAAATTCCCTGTTTTTCCATAGAAAATTCACTTTCCGGCCATTTTTTGGCTGAAAAAGCCCGACAGTTGGAAATCTACTGAGAAACATGGCTTCCAAAAGCATTAGATCAATCCATCCCATCATTTTGGACATCACAGCACCTTAAGGCCCGCTAAAAACAAGAACACGAAGACTCCACAGAAAAATTCCCTTTTTTCCATAGAAAATTCCATTTTCCGGCCATTTTTTGGCTGAAAAAGCCCGACAGTTGGAAATCTACTAAGAAACATGGCTTCCAAAAGCATTAGATCAACCCATCCCATGATTTTGGACATCACAGCACCATGAACGCCCGCTGAAACAAGAACACGAAGACTCCACAGAAAAATTCCTGTTTTTCCATAGAAAATTCATTTTCCGGCCATTTTTTGGCTGAAAAAGCCCGATAGTTGGAAATCTACTAAGAAACATGGCTTCCAAAAGCATTAGATCAGTCCATCCATCATTTTGGACATCACAGCACCTTGAAGGCCCGAAAACAAGAACACGAAGACTCCACAGAAAAAATTCCCCATTTTTCCATAGAAAATTCCCTTTCCGGCCATTTTTTGGCTGAAAAAGCCCGACGTTGGAAATCTACGAAGAAACATGGCTTCCAAAAGCATTAGATCAGTCCGTCCCATCATTTTGGACATCACAGCACCCTAAGGGCCCGCTGAAAACAAGAACACGAAGACTCCACACAGAGAAATTCCCTATTTTTCCATAGAAAATTCCCTTTCCGACCATTTTTTTGGCTGAAAAAGCCCGATAGTTGGAAGTCTACTAAGAAACATGGCTTCCAAAAGCATTAGATCAACCGTCCCAACATTTTCGACATCGCAGCATCCTGAAGGCCCACTGAAACAAGAACACGAAGTCTCCACAGAGAAAATTCCCGCTTTTTCCATAGAAAATTCCATTTCTGGCAATTTCTGGCTAAAAAAACCCGACAGTTGGGAATCTACTAACAAACATGGCTTCCAAAAGCATTAGATTAGTCAGACCCATCATTTTGGACATCACAGCACCTTGAAGGCCCTCGAAAACAAGAACACGAAGACTCCACGAGAAAAAATTCCCTGTTTTCCATAGAAAATTCACTTTCCGGCCATTTTTTGGCTGAAAAAGCCCGACAGTTGGAAATCTACTAGAAACATGGCTTCCAAAAGCATTCGATCAATCCGTCTCATCATTTTTGACATCACAGCACCCTCAAAGCCAACTAGAACAAGAACACGAAGACTCCACAGAAAATTCCCTGTTTTTCCCATAGAAAATTCCCTTTTCCGGCCATTTTTTGGCTGAAAAAGCCCGACAGTTGGAAATCTAATGAGAAACATGGCTTCCAAAAGCATTAGATCAGTCCGTCCCATCATTTTGGACATCACAAAGCACCATGAACGCCCGGGGAAAAAAGAACACCAAGACTGCATAGAGAAAATTCCCCATCTTTTTTCCATAGAAAATTTCCTTTCCGGCCATTTTTTGGCTGAAAAAACACAAGTGTTGGAAATCTAGTGAGAAACAAGGATTCCAAAAGCATTAGAACAGTCCGTCCCATCAATTTGGACATCACAAAGACCATCGAAGGCTTGTTGAAACAAGAACACGAAGACTCCACAGAAAAATTCCCTGTTTTTCCATAGAAAATTCCCTTTTCCGGCCATTTTTTGGCTGAAAAAGCCCGACAGTTGGAAATCTACTAAACATGGCTTCCAAAAGCATTAGATCAGTCCGTCCCATCATTTTGGACATCACAGCACCATGAAGGCCCGGAAACAAGAACACGAAGACTCCACAGAGAAAATTCCCTGTTTTTCCATAGAAAATTCCCTTTCCGGCCATTTTTTGGCTGAAAAAGCCCGACGTTGGAAATCTACTAAGAAACATGGCTTCCAAAAGCATTAGATCAGTCCGTCCCATCATTTTGGACATCACAGCACCATGAACGCCCGCTGAAACAAGAACACGAAGACTCCACAGAGAAAATTCCCTGTTTTTCCCATAGAAAATTCCTTTTCCGCCATTTTTTGGCTGAAAAAGCCCGAAGTTGGAAATCTAATGAGAAACATGGCTTCCAAAAGCATTAGATCAGTCCGTCCCATCATTTTGGACATCACAGCACCATGAACGCCCGGGGAAACAAGAACACGAAGACTCCACATAGAAAATTCCCCATCTTTTCCATAGAAAATTCCCTTTCCGGCCATTTTTTGGCTGAAAAAGCCCGATTTGGAAATCTACTAAAACATGGCTTCCAAAAGCATTAGATCAGTCCGTCCCATCATTTTGGACATCACAGCACCATTGAACGCCTCTTGGAAACAAGAACACGAAGACTCCACAGAGAAAATTCCCTTGTTTTTCCATAGAAAATTCCCTTTCCGGCCATTTTTTGGCTGAAAAAGCCCGATTTGGAAATCTACTAAGAAACATGGCTTCCAAAAGCATTAGATCAGTCCGTCCCATCATTT
Organism: Eucalyptus paniculata subsp. matutina; assembly: GCA_017140255.1. Classification (NCBI taxonomy): domain Eukaryota; kingdom Viridiplantae; phylum Streptophyta; class Magnoliopsida; order Myrtales; family Myrtaceae; genus Eucalyptus; species Eucalyptus paniculata. Next base: position 36,606 of record JADGRZ010000014.1, on the reverse strand, counting down.
TGGACATCACAGCACCCTGAACGCCCGCTAAAACAAGAACACGAAGACTCCACAGAGAAAATTCCCTGTTTTTCCATAGAAAATTCCCTTTCCGGCCATTTTTTGGCTGAAAAAGCCCGACAGTTGGAAATCTAATAGAAACATGGCTTCCAAAAGCATTAGATCAGTCCGTCCCATCATTTTGGACATCACAAAGCACCATGAACGCCCGGGGAAAACAAGAACACGAAGACTCCACAAAGTGAAAAAATTCCCCATTTTTCCATAGAAAATTCCCTTTCCGGCCATTTTTTGGCTGAAAAAGCCCGACAAAATTGGAAATCTACTAGAAACATGGCTTCCAAAAGCATTAGATCAGTCCGTCCCATCATTTTGGACATCACAGCACCATGAAGGCTTGTTGAAACAAGAACACGAAGACTCCACAGAGAAAATTCCCTGTTTTCCATAGAAAATTCCCTTTCCGGCCATTTTTTGGCTGAAAAAGCCCGACAGTTGGAAATCTGTTAAGAAACATGGATTCCTAATGCATTAGATCAGTCCGTCCCATCATTTTGGAAATGACAGCACCATAAAGGCCCGCTATAACAAGAACACGTAGACTCCACATAGAAAATTCCCCGTTTTTCCATAGAAAATTCCCTTTCCGGCCATTTTTTGGCTGAAAAAACACGAGTGTTGGAAATCTGATGAGAAACATGGATTCCAAAAGCATTAGATCAATCCGTCCCATCATTTTGGACATCACAAGCACCATGAACGCCCGGGAAACAAGAACACGAAGGCTCCACAGAGAAAATTCCCCATTTTCCATAGAAAATTCCCTTTCCAGGCATTTTTTGGCTGAAAAAGCCCGACAGTTGGAAATCTGTTAGAAACATGGCTTCCAAAAGCATTAGATCAGTCCGTCCCATCATTTTGGACATCACAGCACCCTGAAGGCTTGTTGAAACAAGAACACGAAGACTCCACAGAGAAAATTCCCTATTTTTCCATAGAAAATTCCTTTTCCGGCCATTTTTTGGCTGAAAAAGCTCGACAGTTGGAAATCTGTTAGGAAGTATGGCTTCCAAAAGCATTAGATCAGTCCGTCCCATCATTTTGGACATCACAGCACCAAGAACGCTCGGGGAAACATGAACACGAAGACTCCATAGAGAAAAATCCCTGTTTTTCCTTAGAAAATTCCCTTTCCGGCCATTTTTTGGCTGAAAAAACCTGGCAGTTGGAAATCTTATCAGAAACATGGCTTCCAAAAGCATTAGATCAGTTCATCCCATCATTTTGGACATCACAGCATCATGAACACCCGGGGAAACAAGAACACGAAGACACCAAGAAGAACATTCCCTGTTTTTCCTTAGAAAATTCACCTTCCGGCCATTTTTTTGTTGAAAAAGCTCTACAGTTGGAAATCTGTTAGGACACATGGCTTCCGAAAGCATTAGATCAGTCCATCCCATCATTTTGGACATCACAGCCACCTAAACGCTTGTTGAAACAAGAACACGAAGACTCCACATAGAAAATTCCCTATTTTTCCATAGAAAATTCCCTTTCCGGCCATTTTTTGGTTGAAAAAGCCCGATAGTTGGAAATCTGTACTAGAAACATGGCTTCCAAAAGCATTAGATCAGTCTGTCCCATCATTTTGGACATCACAGCACCATGAACGCTCGGGGAAACAAGAACACGAAAACTCCACAGGGAAAATTCCCATTTTTTCTATAGAAAATTCCCTTTCCGGCCATTTTTTTGCTGAAAAAGCCCGACTGTCGAAAATCTGATGAGAAACATGGATTCCTAATGCATTAGATCAGTCCGTCCCATCATTTTGGACATAACAGCACCATGAACGCCGGGAAAAAAGAACAAGACTCCATAGAAAAATTCCCCATCTTTTTCCTTAGAAAATTCCTTTCCATCCATTTTTTGGCTGAAAAAGCGTGACACTTGGAAATCTGTTAGGAAACATGGCTTCCAAAAGCATTAGATCAATATGTCCCATCATTTTGGACATCACAGCATCACGAACGTTTGGGGAAACAAGAACACGAAGACACCACGGAAAAAATTACCTGTTTTTCCTTAGAAAATTCCATTTCCGGCCATTTTTTGGCTGGAAAGGCTCTCCAGTTGGAAATCTCTTAGGACACATGGCTTCCAAAAGCATTAGATCAGTCCATCCCATCATTTTTGACATCGCAACACCATTAACGCAAACGGAAACATGAACACGAAGACTCCACAGTGAAAATTCCCTGTTTTTCATTAGAAAATTCCCTTTCCGGCCATTTTTTGGCTGAAAAAGCCCGATAGTTGGAAATCTGATAGGAAACATGGCTTCCAAAAGCATTAGATCAGTCCGTCCCATCATTTTGGATATCACAACATCGTGAACTCCCGGGGCAAAAAGAACACGAAGACTCCACAGAAAAAATTCTTTGTTTTTCCTTAGAAAATTCCCTTTCCATCCATTTTTTGGCTGAAAAAGCCTGACAGTTGGAAATCTGTTAGGAAACATGGCTTCCAAAAGCATTAGATCAGTCCGTCCCATCATTTTGGATATCACAACATCGTGAACTCCCGGGGCGAAAAGAACTCGAAGACTCCACAGAAAAAATTCTTTGTTTTTCCTTAGAAAATTCCTTTCCGGCCATTTTTTGGCTGAAAAAGCCCGACAGTTGGAAATCTGATAGGAAACATGGCTTCCAAAAGCATTAGATCAGTCCGTCCCATCATTTTGGATATCACAGCACCATGAACGCCCGGGAAACAAGAACACGAAGACTCCACAGAAAAAATTCCCTGTTTTTCCTTAGAAAATTCCCTTTCCGGCCATTTTTTGGCTGAAAAAGCAAGACAGTTGGAAATCTGTTAGGAAACATGGCTTCCAAAAGCATTAGATCAGTTCGTCCCATCATTTTGGACATCACAGTATCATAAACGCCCGGGGAAACAAGAACACGAAGTCTCCACAGAGAAAATTCCCTGTTTTTCCATAGAAAATTCCTTTTCCGGCCATTTTTTGGCTGAAAAAGCACGATAGTTGGAAATCTGTTAGGAAACATGGCTTCCAAAAGCATTAGATCAGTCCGTCCCATCATTTTGGATATCACAGCACCATGAACGCCCGGGGAAACAAGAACACGAAGACTCCACAGAGAAAATTCCCTGTTTTTCCTTAGAAAATTCCCTTTTCGGCCATTTTTTGCTGAAAAAGCCCGACAGTTGGAAATCTGTTACGAAACATGGCTTCCAAAAGCATTAGATCAGTCCCTCCCATCATTTTGGACATCACAGCGGCATCAACGCTCGAGGAAACAAGAAGACGAAGACTCCATAGAGAAAATTCCCTATTTTTCCTTAGAAAATTCCATTTCCGGCCGTTTTTTGGCTGAAAACGCTCAACATTTGGAAATCTGTTAGGAAACATGGCTTCCAAAAGCATTAGATCAGTCCGTCCCATCATTTTGGACATCACAGCACCATGAACGCTCGGGGAGACAAGAACACGAAGACTCCACAGAGAAAATTCCCTGCTTTTCCTTAGAAAATTCCCTTTCCGGCCATTTTTTGGCTGAAAAAGCCCGACTGTTGGAATCTGTTGGGAAACATGGCTTCCAAAAGCATTAGATCCGTCCGTCCTATCATTTTGGACATCATAGCACCATGAACGCTCGGGGAAACAAAAACTCGAAGACTCCATAGAGAAAATTACCTGTTTTTCCTTAGAAAATTCCCTTTTCGGCCATTTTTTGACTGAAAAGGCCCGACTGTTGGAAATCTGTTGGGAAACATGGCTTCCAAAAGCATTAGATCAGTCCGTCCCATCATTTTGGATATCACAGCATCATGAACGCCCGGGGCAACAAGAATGCGAAGACTCCACAGAGAAAACTCCTTATTTTTCCTTAGAAAATTCCATTTCCGGCCATTTTTTGGCTGAAAAAGCCCAACAGTTGGTAATCTGATAGGAAACACGGCTTCCAAAAGCATTAGATCAGTCCGTCCCATCATTTTGAACATCAGAGCATCATGAACGCCTGAGGAAAGAAGAACACGAAGTCTCCACAGAGAAAATTCCGTGTTTTTCCCTAGAAATTTCCTTTTCAGGCCATTTTTTGGTTGAAAAAGCTCGATAGTTGTTAATCTATTAGGAAACATGGCCTCCAAAAGAATTAGATCAGTCCGTCCCATCATTTTGGATATCACAGCACCATGAACGCCCTTGAAACAAGAACACGAAGACTCCACAGAGAAAAATTCCCTGTTTTTCCATAGAAAATTCCCTTTCCGGCCATTTTTTGGCTGAAAAAGCCCGATAGTTGGAAATCTACTAAGGAAACATGGCTTCCAAAAGCATTAGATCAGTCCGTCCCATCATTTTGGACATCACAGCACCATGAACGCTCGGGGAAACAAGAACACGAAGACTCCACAGAGAAAATTCCCTGTTTTTCCTTAGAAAATTCCCTTTCCGGCCATTTTTTGGCTGAAAAAGCCCGACAGTTGGAAATCTGATAGGAAACATGGCTTCCAAAAGCATTAGATCAGTCCGTCCCATCATTTTGGACATCACAGCATCATGAACGCCCGAGGAAACAAGGACACGAAGTCCCCACAGAGAAAATTCCCTGTTTTTCCATAGAAATTTCCTTTTCAGGCCATTCTTTGGCTGAAAAAACCCGAGTTTTGGAAATCTATAGGGAAACATGGCTTCCAAAAGCATTAGGTCCGCCCGTCCTATCATTTTGGACATCACAGCACCATGAACGCTCGGGGAAACAAGAACACGAAGACTCCACAGAGAAAATTCCCTGTTTTTCCGTAGAAAATTCCCTTTCCGGCCATTTTTTGGCTGAAAAAGCACGATAGTTGGAAATCTGTTAGGAAACATGGCTTCCAAAAGCATTAGATCAGTCCGTCCCATCATTTTGGACATCACAGCATCATGAACGCCCGGGAAACCAGAACACGAAGACTCCACAGAGAAAATTTCCTGTTTTTCCATAGAAATTTCCTTTTCTGGCCATTTTTTGGCTAAAAAAGCTCGATAGTTGGAAATCTGTTAGGAAACATGGCTTCCAAAAGCATTAGATCAGTCCATCCCATCATTTTGGACATCACAGCACCATGAACGCCCGGGGAAACAAGAACACGAAGACTCCACAGAGAAAATTCCCTGTTTTTCCTTAGAAAATTCCCTTTCCGGCCATTTTTTGGCTGAAAAGCCCGACAGTTGGAAATCTGTTAGGAAACATGGCTTCCAAAAGCATTAGATCAGTCCGTCCCATCATTTTGGACATCACAGCACCATGAACGCTCGGGGAAACAAGAACACGAAGACTCCACAGAGAAAATTCCCTGTTTTTCCTTAGAAAATTCCCTTTCCGGCCATTTTTTGGCTGAAAAAGCAAGACAGTTGGAAATCTGTTAGGAAACATGGCTTCCAAAAGCATTAGATCAGTCCGTCCCATCATTTTGGACATCACAGCATCATGAACGCCTGGGGAAACAAGAACACGAAGACTCCACAGAGAAAATTCCCTGTTTTTCCTTAGAAAATTCCCTTTCCGGCCATTTTTTGGCTGAAAAAGCCCGATAGTTGGAAATCTGTTAGGAAACATGGCTTCCAAAAGCATTAGATCAGTCTGTCCCATCATTTTGGACATCACAGCACCATGAACGCCCGGGAAACAACAACACGAAGACTCCACAGAGAAAATTCCCTGTTTTTCCATAGAAAATTCCCTTTACGGCCATTTTTTGGCTGAAAAAGCCCGATAGTTGGAAATCTGATAGGAAACATGGCTTCCAAAAGCATTAGATCAGTCCGTCCCATCATTTTGGACATCAGAGCATCATGAACGCCCGAGGAAACAAGAACACGAAGTCTCCACAGAGAAAATTCCCTGTTTTTCCTTAGAAAATTCCCTTTCCGGCCATTTTTTGGCTGAAAAAGCTCGACAGTTGGAAATCTGTTAGGAAACATGGCTTCCAAAAGCATTAGATCAGTCCGTCCCATCATTTTGGATATCACAACATCGTGAACTCCCGGGGCAAAAAGAACACGAAGACTCCACAGAAAAAATTCTTTGTTTTTCCTTAGAAAATTCCCTTTCCATCCATTTTTTGGCTGAAAAAGCCTGACAGTTGGAAATCTGTTAGGAAACATGGCTTCCAAAAGCATTAGATCATTCCATCCCATCATTTTGGACATCACAGCACCATGAACGCTCGGGAAACAAGAACACGAAGACTCCACAGAGAAAATTCCCTATTTTTCCTTAGAAAATTCCCTTTCCGGCCATTTTTTGGCTGAAAAAAGCCCGACAGTTGGAAATCTGAGTGGAAACATGGCTTCCAAAAGCATTAGATCAGTCCGTCCCATCATTTTGGACATCACAGTATCATAAACGCCCGGGGAAACAAGAACACGAACTCTCCACAGAGAAAATTGCCTGTTTTTCCATAGAAAATTCCTTTTCCGGCCATTGTTTGGCTGAAAAAGCATGATAGTTGGAAATCTGTTAGGAAACATGGCTTCCAAAAACATTAGATCAGTCCGTCCCATCATTTTGGATATCACAGCACCATGAACGCCCGGGGAAACAAGAACACGAAGACTCCACAGAGAAAATTCCCTGTTTTTCCTTAGAAAATTCCCTTTCCGGCCATTTTTTGGCTGAAAAAGCCCGACAGTTGGAAATCTGTTAGGAAACATGGCTTCCAAAAGCATTAGATCAGTCCGTCCCATCATTTTGGACATCACAGCATCATGAACGCCCGAGGAAACAAGAACACGAAGTCTCCACAGAGAAAATTCCCTGTTTTTCCATAGAAATTTCCTTTTCAGGCCATTTTTTGGCTGAAAAAGCTCGATAGTTGGAAATCTGTTAGGAAACATGGCTTCCAAAAGCATTAGATCAGTCCGTCCCATCATTTTGGATATCACAACATCGTGAACTCCCGGGGCAAAAAGAACACGAAGACTCCACAGAAAAAATTCTTTGTTTTTCCTTAGAAAATTCCCTTTCCGTCCATTTTTTGGCTGAAAAAGCCCGACAGTTGGAAATCTGTTAGGAAACATGGCTTCCAAAAGCATTAGATCAGTCCGTCCCATCATTTTGGACATCACAGCACCATGAACGCTCGGGGAAACAAGAACACGAAGACTCCACAGAGAAAATTCCCTGTTTTTCCTTAGAAAATTCCCTTTCCGGCCATTTTTTGGCTGAAAAAGCCCGACAGTTGGAAATCTATAGAAACATGGCTTCCAAAAGCATTAGATCAGTCCGTCCCATCATTTTGGACATCACAGCACCATCATGAACGCCCGGGAAACCAGAACACGAAGACTCCACAGAGAAAATTCCTTGTTTTTCCTTAGAAAATTCCCTTTCCGGCCATTTTTTGGCTGAAAAAGCCCGACAGTTGGAAATCTGATAGGAAACATGGCTTCCAAAAGCATTAGATCAGTCCGTCCCATCATTTTGGACATCACAGCACCACGAACGCTTGGGGAAACAAGAACACGAAGACACCACGGAGAAAATTACCTGTTTTTCCTTAGAAAATTCCCCTTCCGGCCATTTTTTGGCTGAAAAAGCTCTCCAGTTGGAAATCTGTTAGGAAACATGGCTTCCAAAAGCATTAGATCAGTCCATCCCATCATTTTTGACATCGCAGCACCATTAACGCCCGGGAAACATGAACACGAAGACTCCACAGTGAAAATTCCCTGTTTTTCATTAGAAAATTCCCTTTCCGGCCATTTTTTGGCTGAAAAAGCCCGACAGTTGGAAATCTGATAGGAAACATGGCTTCCAAAAGCATTAGATCAGTCCGTCCCATCATTTTGGACATCAGAGCATCATGAACGCCCGAGGAAACAAGAACACGAAGTCTCCACAGAGAAAATTCCCTGTTTTTCCATAGAAATTTCCTTTTCAGGCCATTTTTTGGCTGTAAAAGCCCGACAACTTGAAATCTGATAGGAAACATGGCTTCCAAAAGCATTAGATCAGTCCATCCCATCATTTTGAACCTGACAGCACCATGAACGCTTGGGGAAACATGAACACGAAGACTCCACAAAGAAAATTCCCTGTTTTTCTTTAGAAAATTCCCTTTCCGGCTATTTTTTGGTTGAAAAAGCTCGATAGTTGGAAATCTGATAGGAAACATGGCTTCCAAAAGGATTAGATCAGTCGGTCCCATCATTTTGGACATCAGAGCACCACGAACGCTTGGGGAAACAAGAACACGAAGACACCACGGAGAAAATTCCCTGTTTTTCCATAGAAAATTCCTTTCCGACCATTTTTTGGCTGAAAAAGCCCGACAGTTGGAAATCTACTTAGGAAACATGGGTTCCAAATGCATTAGATCAGTCCGTCCCATCATTTTGGACATGACAGCACCCTGAAGGCCCGCTAAAACAAGAACACGAAGACTCCACAGAGAAAATTCCCCGTTTTTCCATAGAAAATTCCCTTTCCGGCCATTTTTTGGCTGAAAAAGCCCGACTGTCGGAAATCTGATGAGAAACATGGATTCCAAATGCATTAGATCAGTCCGTCCCATCATTTTGGACATGACAGCACCATGAACGCCCGATAAAAAAGAACACGAAGACTCCACAGAAAAATTCCCCATTTTTCCATAGAAAATTCCCTTTTCCGGCCATTTTTTGGCTGAAAAAAGCACGACAGTTGGAAATCTTTAGGAAACATGGCTTCCAAAAGCATTAGATCAGTCCGTCCCATCATTTTGGACATCACAGCACCATGAAGGCCCTTGAAAACAAGAACACGAAGACTCCACAGAGAAAATTCCGTATTTTTCCATTAGAAAATTCCCTTTCCGGCCATTTTTTGGCTGAAAAAGCCCGACAGTTGGAAATCTGATAGGAAACATGGCTTCCAAAAGCATTAGATCAGTCCGTCCCATCATTTTGGACATCACAGCATCATGAACGCCCGGGGAAACAAGAACACGAAGACTCCACAGAGAAAATTCCTTGTTTTTCCTTAGAAAATTCCCTTTCCGGCCATTTTTTGGCTGAAAAAGCCCGACAGTTGGAAATCTACTAAAAACATGGCTTCCAAAAGCATTAGATCAGTCCGTCCCATCATTTTGGACATCACAGCACCATGAAAAGCCCGCTGAAACAAGAACACGAAGACTCCACAGAAAAATTCCCTGTTTTTCCATAGAAAATCCCATTTTCCTTTTCCGGCCATTTTTTGGCTGAAAAAGCCTAACAGTGGGAAATCTACTAAGAAACATGACTTCCAAAACCATTAGATCAATCCGTCCCAGCGTTTTGGACATCACAGCACCCTGAAGGCTTGTTGAAACAAGAAGACGAAGACTCCACAGAGAAAATTCCCTGTTTTTCCTTAGAAAATTCCCTTTCCGGCCATTTTTTGGCTGAAAAAGCCCGACAGTTGGAAATCTGTTAGGAAACATGGCTTCCAAAAGTATTAGATCAGTCTGTCCCATCATTTTGGACATCACAGCAGCATGAACGCCGGGGAAACAAGAAGACGAAGACTCCACAGAGAAAATTCCCTGTTTTTCCATAGAAAATTATTTCCGGCTATTTCTTGGCTGAAAAAGCCCGACCGTTGGAAATCTACTAACAAACATGGCTTCCAAAAGCATTAGATTATTCTGACCCATCGTTTTGGACATCGCAGCACCATTAAGGCCCCGCTGAAACATGAACACGAAGACTCCACAGAGAAAATTCCCTGTTTTTCCATAGAAAATTCCCTTTCCGGCCATTTTTTGGCTGAAAAAGCCCGACAGTTGGAAATCTGTACTAAGAAACATGGCTTCCAAAAGCATTAGATCAGTCCGTCCCATCATTTTGGACATCACAGCACCATGAACGCTCGGGGAGACAAGAACACGAAGACTCCACAGAGAAAATTCCCTGCTTTTCCTCAGAAAATTCCCCTCCCGGCCATTTTTTTGCTGAAAAAGCCCGACTGTTGGAATCTGTTGGGAAACATGGCTTCCAAAAGCATTAGATCACTCCGTCCTATCATTTTGGACATCATAGCACCATGAACGCTCGGGGAAACAAGAACACGAAGTCTCCATAGAGAAAATTCCCTGTTTTTCCATAGAAATTTCCTTTTCCTGCCACTTTTTGGCTGAAAAAGCCCGACGGTTGGAAATCTGTTGGGAAACATGGCTGAAAAAGCATTAGATCAATCCTACCCATCATTTTGGACATCACAACACCTTGAACACCCGGCGAAACAAGAACACAAAGACTTCACAAAGAAAATTCCCTATTTTTCCATAGAAAATTCCCTTTCCGGCCCTTTTTTTTACTGAAAAAGCCTGTCAGTTGCAAATCTATCGGGAAACATGGCTTCCAAATGCATTAGATTATTCCGACCCATCATTTTGGACATCACAGTACCATGAAGGCCCGGGAAACAAGAACACGAAGGCTCCACAGAAAAAATTCCCTGTTTTTCCATAGAAAATTCCTTTTCCGGCCATTTTTTGGCTGAAAAAACCCGACAGTTTGGAAATCCTTAGAAAACATGGCTTCCAAAAGCATTAGATCAGTCCGTCCCATCATTTTGGACATCACAGCACCATGAAAGCCCGCTGAAACAAGAACACGAAGACTCCACAGAGAAAATTCCCTGTTTTTCCATAGAAAATTCCCTTTTCCGGCCATTTTTTGGCTGAAAACCCGACAGTTGGAAATCTAATGAGAAACATGGCTTCCAAAACCATTCGATCAATTCGTCTCATCATTTTGGATATCACAGCACCATGAGGGCCCGATAAAAAGAACACGAAGACTCCACAGAGAAAATTCCCCATGTTTTTCCATAGAAAATTCCCTTTCCGGCCATTTTTTGGCTGAAAAAACACGACAGTGTTGGAAATCTGTTAGGAAACATGGCTTCCAAAAGCATTAGATCAACCCGTCCCATCATTTTGGACATCACAGCACCATGAAGGCCCCGGAAACAAGAACACGAAGACTCCACAGAGAAAATTCCTTGTTCTTCCATAGAAAATTCCCTTTTCCATCATTTTTTGGCTAAAAAAGCCTGACAGTTGGAAATCTACTAAGAAACAAGGGTTCCAAAAGCATTAGATCAGTCCGTGCCATCATTTTGGACATCACAGCACCCAGAAGGTCCGCTGAAACAAGAACACGAAGAATGCACAGAGAAAATTCCCTGTTTTTCCATAGAAAATGCACTTTCCGGCCATTTTTTGGCTGAAAAAGCCCGACAGTTGGAAATGTACTAAGAAATATAGCTTCCAAAAGCATTAGATCAGTCCGTCCAATTGTTTTGGACATCACAGCACCCTAAAAGCCCGCTGAAATTAGAACTCAAAGACTCCACAGAGAAAATTCCCTGTTTTCCCATAGAAAATTCATTTTCCGGCTATTTGTTGGCTGAAAAATTCCCTGTTCCCTTTCCAACAATTTTTTTTTGTTGAAAAAGCCTAACAGTGGGAAATCTACTAAGAAACATGACTTCCAAAACCATTAGATCAATCCGTCCCAGCGTTTTGGACATCACAGCACCCTGAAGGCTTGTTGAAACAAGAACACGAAGACTCGGCAGAGGAAATTCCCTATTTTTCCATAGAAAATTCCCTTTCCGACCATTTTTTTGGCTGAAAAAGCCCGATAGTTGGAAGTCTACTAAGAAACATGGCTTCCAAAAGCATTAGATTAGTCCGACCCATCGTTTTGGACATCACAGTATCATGAAGGCCCCGGGGAAACAAGAACACGAAGACTCCACAGAGAGAAAATTCCCGTTTTTCCATAGAAAATTCCATTTCCGGCCATTTTTTGGCTGAAAAAAGCCCGACAGTTGGAAATACTAACAAAACATGGCTTCCAAAAGCATTAGATCAGTCCGTCCCATCATTTTGGACATCACAGCACCTTGAAGGCCCTGAAACAAGAACACGAAGACTCCACGGAGAAAATTCCCTGTTTTTCCATAGAAAATTCCTTTCCGGCCATTTTTTGGCTGAAAAATCCCGACAGTTGGAAATCTGTTAAGAAACATGGCTTCCAAAAGCATTAGATCAGTCCGTCCCATCATTTTGGACATCACAGCACCATTGAACGCCCGCTGAAACAAGAACACGAAGACTCCACATAGAAAATTCCCTGTTTTTCCATAGAAAATTCCCTTTTCCGGCCATTTTTTGGCTGAAAAAGCCCGACAGTTTGGAAATCTAATGAGAAACATGGCTTCCAAAAGCATTAGATCAGTCCGTCCCATCATTTTGGACATCACAAGCACCATGAAGGCCCGCTGAAGCAAGAACACGAAGACTCCATAGAGAAAATTCCCCATTTTCCATAGAAAATTCCCTTTCCAGGCATTTTTTGGCTGAAAAAACTCGACATTTGGAAATCTGTTAGAAACATGGCTTCCAAAAGCATTAGATCAGTCCGTCCCATCATTTTGGACATCACAGCACCATGAAGGCCCGCTGAAACAAGAACACGAAGACTCCACAGAGAAAATTCCCTATTTTTTCCATAGAAAATTTCCTTTCCGGTCATTTTTTGGCTGAAAAAGCCCGACAGTTGGAAATCTACTAAGAAACATGGCTTCCAAAAGCATTAGATCAGTCCGTCCGATCATTTTGGACATCACAGCACCCTGAAGGCCCGCTCAAACAAGAACACGAAGACTCCACAGAGAAAATTCCCTGTTTTTCCATAGAAAATTCCCTTTTCGGCTATTTTTTGGCTGAAAAAGCCCGACAGTTGGAAATCTACTGGGAAACATGGCTTCCAAAAGCATTAGATTAGTCCGTCCCATCATTTTGGACATCACAGCACCATGAAGGCCCGCTGAAACAAGAACACGAAGACTCCACAGAAAAATTCCCTGTTTTTCCATAGAAAATTCCCTTCCGGCCATTTTTTGGCTGAAAAAGCCCGACAGTTGGAAATCTAATGAGAAACATGGCTTTCCAAAAGCATTAGATCAGTCCGTCCCATCATTTTGGACATCACAGCACCATGAACGCCCGATAAACAAGAACACGAAGACTCCATAGAGAAAATTCCCTGTTTTTCCATAGAAAATTCCTTTCCGCCATTTTTTGGCTGAAAAAACACGACAATTTGGAAATCTACTGAAAACATGGCTTCCAAAAGCATTAGATCAGTCCGTCCCATCATTTTGGACATCACAGCATCATGAAGGCCCGGGAAACAAGAACACGAAGACTCCACAGAGAAAAATTCCCTATTTTTTCCATAGAAAATTCCCTTTCCGACCATTTTTTGGCTGAAAAAGCCCGATTTGGAAATCTACTAAGAAACATGGCTTCCAAAAGCATTAGATCAGTCCGTCCCATCATTTTGGACATCACAGCACCATGAAGGCCCGGGAAACAAGAACACGAAGACTCCACAGAGAAAATTCCCTGTTTTTCCATAGAAAATTCCTTTCCGGCCATTTTTTGGCTGAAAAAGCCCGACAGTTTGGAAATCTACTAAGAAACATGGCTTCCAAAAGCATTAGATCAGTCCGTCCCATCATTTTGGACATCACAGCACCATAAAAGCCCGCTGAAACAAGAACACGAAGACTCCACAGAAAATTCCCTGTTTTTCCATAGAAAATTCCCTTTTCCGGCCATTTTTTGCTGAAAAAAAAGCCTAACTCCACAGTTAGAAATCTACTAAGAAAAATGGCTTCCAAAAGCATTAGATCAGTCCGTCCCATCATTTTGGACATCACAGCACCCTGAAGGCCCGTTGAAACAAGAACACGAAGACTCCACAGAGAAAATTCCCTGTTTTTCCATAGAAAATTCCCTTTCCGGCCATTTTTTGGCTGAAAAAGCACGACAGTTGGAAATCTGAAGAGAAACATGGCTTCCAAAAGCATTAGATCAATCCGTCCCATCATTTTGGACATAACAGCACCCTAAAGGCCCACTATAACAAGAACACGTAGACTCCACATAGAAAATTCGCCGTTTTTCCATAGAAAATTCCATTTCCAGCCATTTTTTGGCTGAAAAAAACCCGACAGTTGGAAATCTACTAAAAACATGGCTTCCAAAAGCATTAGATCAGTCCGTCCCATCATTTTGGACATCACAGCACCATTGAAGGCCCCTCTGAAACAAGAACACGAAGGCTCCACAGAAAAAATTCCCCGTTTTTCCATAGAAAATTCCCTTTCCGGCCATTTTTTGGCTGAAAAAACACGACAGTTGGAAATCTGTAGGGAAACATGGCTTCCAAAAGCATTCGATCAGTCCGTCCCATCATTTTGGACATCACAGCACCATAAACGCCCGCTGAAACAAGAACACGAAGACTCCACAGAAAAATTCCCTGTTTTTCCATAGAAAATTCCCTTTCCGGCCATTTTTTGGCTGAAAAAACCCGACAGTTTGGAAATCTAATGAGAAACATGGCTTCCAAAAGCATTAGATCAGTCCGTCCCATCATTTTGGACATCACAAGCACCATGAAGCCCGGGGCAAACAAGAACACGAAGACTCCACAGAGAAAATTCCCCATTTTTTTCCATAGAAAATTCCTTTCCGGCCATTTTTTGGCTGAAAAAACACGAGTGTTGGAAATCTACGGAGAAACATGGCTTCCAAAAGCATTAGATCAGTCTGTCCCGTCATTTTGGACATCATAGCACTCTAAAGCCCCGCAGAAACAAGATCACGGACACTTCCCATAGAAATTTCCCTGTTTTTCCATAGAAAAAACTATTTCCGGCCACTTTTTGGATGAAAAAGCCCGACAGTTGGAAATCCACTAAAACACACGGCTTCGAAAAGCATTAGATTAGTCCGTCCCAGCATTTTGTACATCATAGCGCCCTAAAGGCCTGCTGAAACAAGAACACGAAGACTCCACAGAGAAAATTCCCTGCTTTTCCTCAGAAAATTCCCCTCCCGGCCATTTTTTTGCTGAAAAAGCCCGACTGTTGGAATCTGTTGGGAAACATGGCTTCCAAAAGCATTAGATCCGTCCGTCCTATCATTTTGGACATCATAGCACCATGAACGCTCGGGGAAACAAAAACTCGGAGACTCCATAGAGAAAATTCCCTGTTTTTCCTTAGAAAATTCCCTTTCCGGCCATTTTTTGGCTGAAAAAAGCCCGACAGTTGGAAATCTGAGTGGAAACATGGCTTCCAAAAGCATTAGATCAGTCCGTCCCATCATTTTGGACATCACAGTATCATAAACGCCCGGGGAAACAAGAACACGAACTCTCCACAGAGAAAATTGCCTGTTTTTCCATAGAAAATTCCTTTTCCGGCCATTGTTTGGCTGAAAAAACACGTGTTTGGAAATCTGTGGAAACATGGCTTCCAAAAGCATTAGATCAGTCCGTCCCATCATTTTGGACATCACAGCACCATGAAGGCCCCGCTTGAAACAAGAACACGAAGACTCCACAGAGAAATTCCCTGTTTTTCCATAGAAAATTCCCTTTCCGGCCATTTTTTGGCTGAAAAAGCCGATAGTTGGAAATCTACTAAAAACATGGCTTCCAAAAGCATTAGATCAGTCCGTCCCATCATTTTGGACATCAGAGCATCATGAACGCCCGAGGAAACAAGAACACGAAGTCTCCACAGAGAAAATTCCCTGTTTTTCCATAGAAATTTCCTTTTCAGGCCATTTTTTGGCTGAAAAAGCTCGATAGTTGGAAATCTATTAAGAAACATGGCTTCCAAAAGAATTAGATCAGTCCGTCCCATAATTTTGGATATCACAGCACCATGAAGGCCCGCTGAAACAAGAACACGAAGACTCCACAGAAAAAATTCCCTGTTTTTCCATAGAAAATTCCCCGGCTTTTCCGTTCCATTTTTTGGCTGAAAAAGCCCGACAGTTGGAAATCTACTAAGAAACATGGCTTCCAAAAGCATTAGATCAGTCCGTCCCATCATTTTGGACATCACAGCACCATTGAAGGCCCTGAAACAAGAACACGAAGACTCCACATAGAAAAATTCCCTGTTTTTCCATAGAAAATTCCCTTTCCGGCCATTTTTTGGCTGAAAAAGCCCGACAATTTGGAAATCTACTAAGAAACATGGCTTCCAAAAGCATTAGATCAGTCCGTCCCATCATTTTGGATATCACAGCATCCCGAACCCCGCCTAAACAAGAACACGAAGACTCCACAGAAAATTCCCGTTTTTCCATAGAAAATTCCATTTCCGGCCATTTTTTGGCTGAAAAAACCGACAGTTGGAAATCTACTAAAAACATGGCTTCCAAAAGCATTAGATCAGTCCGTCCCATCATTTTGGACATCACAGCACCTTGAAGCCCCGCTGAAACAAGAACACGAAGACTCCACATAGAAAATTCCCTGTTTTTCCATAGAAAATTCCCTTTCCGGCCATTTTTTGGCTGAAAAAACCCGACAATTGGAAATCCATTAAGAAACATGGCTTCCAAAAGCATTAGATCAGTCCGTCCCATCATTTTGGACATCACATCACCTTGAAGCCCGCTGAAACAAGAACACGAAGACTCCACATTGAAAATTCCCTGTTTTTCCATAGAAAATTCCCTTTCCGGCCATTTTTTGGCTGAAAAAGCCCGACAGTTTGGAAATCTAATGAGAAACATGGCTTCCAAAAGCATTAGATCAGTCCGTCCCATCATTTTGGACATCACAGCACCATTGAAGGCCCGGGAAACAAGAACACGAAGACTCCACATAGAAAATTCCCTTTTTTTCCATAGAAAATTCCCTTTCCGGCCATTTTTTGGCTGAAAAAACCCGACAATTTGAAATCTATGTGGGAAACATGGCTTCCAAAAGCATTAGATCAGTCCGTCCCATCATTTTGGACATCACAGCACCATGAAGGCCCCGGGAAACAAGAACACGAAGACTCCACAGAAAAATTCCCTGTTTTTCCATAGAAAATTCCCTTTCCGGCCATTTTTTGGCTGAAAAAAACCCGACATTGGAAATCTACTAAGAAACACAGCTTCGAAAAGCATTAGATTAGTCCGTCCCATCATTTTGGACGTCACATCACCTTGAAGGCCTGCTGAAACAAGAACATGGAGACTCCACATAGAAAATTCCCTGTGTTTCCATAGAAAATTCCCTTTCCGGCCATTTTTTGGATGAAAAAGCCCGACAGTTGGAAATCCACTGACACACACGGCTTCGAAAAGCATTAGATTAGTCCGTCCCATCATTTTGGACATCACAGCACCCTGAAGGCCCGCTGAAACAAGAACACGAAGACTCCACAGAGAAAATTCCCCGTTTTTCCATAGAAAATTCCCTTTCCGGCCATTTTTTGGCTGCAAAAGCCCGACTGTCGGAAATCTAATGAGAAACATGGATTCCAAATGCATTAGATCAGTCCGTCCCATCATTATGGACATGACAAAATCCTGAAGACCCGCTAAAACAAGAACACGAAAACTCCACAGGGAAAATTCCCATTTTTTCTATAGAAAATTCCCTTTCCGGCCATTTTTTTGCTGAAAAAGCCCGACAGTCAGAAATCTGTAGGGAAACTTGGCTTCCAAAAGCATTCGATCAATCCGTCCCATCATTTTGGACATCACAGCACCCTGAAGGCCGTCTAAAACAAGAACACGAAGACTCCACAGAGAAAATTCCCTGTTTTTCCATAGAAAATTCCCTTTCCGGCCATTTTTTTGCCGAAAAAGACCGAGTGTGTGAAATCTTATGAGAAACATGGATTCCTAAAGCATTGCATCATTTCGTCCAATCATTTTGGACATCAGAGCACCCTGAAGGCCTGCTAAAACAAGAACACGAAGACTCCACAGAGAAAATTCCCCGTTTTTCCATAGAAAATTCCCTTTCCGGCCATTTTTTGGCCGAAAAAACACGAGTGTTGGAAATCCATTAAGAAACATGGCTTCCAAAAGCATTAGATCAGTCCGTCCCATCATTTTGGACATCACAGCACCATGAAGGCCTACTGAAACAAGAACACGAAGACTCCACATTGAAAATTCCCTGTTTTTCCATAGAAAATTCCCATTTTCCGGCCATTTTTTGGCTTTTTTTTTTTTGTTGAAAAAGCCTAACAGTGGGAAATCTACTAAGAAACATGACTTCCAAAACCATTAGATCAATCCGTCCCATCATTTTGGACATCACAGCACCCTGAAGGCCCGTTGAAACAAGAACACGAAGACTCCACAGTGAAAATTCCCTGTTTTTCATAGAAAATTCCCTTTCCGGCCATTTTTTGGCTGAAAAAACCCGATAGTTTGGAAATCTGTAAGAAACATGGCTTCCAAAAGCATTAGATCAGTCCGTCCCATCATTTTGGACATCATAGCACCTTGAAGGCCCGCTTAAACAAGAACACGAAGACTCCACAGAGAAAATTCCCTGTTTTTCCATAGAAAATTCCATTTCCGGCCATTTTTTGGCTGAAAAAGCCCGACATTTGGAAATCTACTAAAAACATGGCTTCCAAAAGCATTAGATCAGTCCGTCCCATCATTTTGGACATCACAGCACCATGAAAGGCCTCGCTGAAACAAGAACACGAAGACTCCACATAGAAAATTCCCTTTTTTCCATAGAAAATTCCTTTCCGGCCATTTTTTGGCTGAAAAAACCCGACAGATTGGAAATCCATTAAGAAACATGGCTTCCAAAAGCATTAGATCAGTCCGTCCCATCATTTTGGACATCACATCACCTTGAAAAGCCCGCTGAAACAAGAACACGGAGACTCCACATAGAAAATTCCCTGTTTTTCCATAGAAAATTCCATTTCCGGCCATTTTTTGGCTGAAAAAAGCCCGACAGTTGGAAATCTGAGTGGAAACATGGCTTCCAAAAGCATTAGATCAGTCCGTCCCATCATTTTGGACATCACAAGCACCATGAAGGCCCGGGGAAAAACAAGAACACGAAGACTCCACATAGAAAATTCCCTTTTTTCCATAGAAAATTCCCTTTCCGGCCATTTTTTGGCTGAAAAAACCCGACAATTTGAAATCTATGTGGGAAACATGGCTTCCAAAAGCATTAGATCAGTCCGTCCCATCATTTTGGACATCACAGCACCATGAAGCCCGCTGAAACAAGAACACGAAGACTCCACAGAGACAATTCCCTGTTTTTCCATAGAAAATTCCCTTTTCGGCCATTTTTTGGCTGAAAAAGCCCGACAGTTGAAAATCTGTTGAAAAACATGGCTTCCAAAAGCATTAGATCAGTCCGTCCCATCATTTTGGACATCACAGCACCTGAAAGGCCCGCTGAAACAAGAACACGAAGACTCCACATAGAAAATTCCCTGTTTTTCCATAGAAAATTCCTTTCCGGCCATTTTTTGGCTGAAAAAACCCGACAGTTTGAAATCCATTAAGAAACATGGCTTCCAAAAGCATTAGATCAGTCCGTCCCATCATTTTGGACATCACATCACCTTGAAGGCCTACGCTGAAACATGAACACGAAGACTCCACATTGAAAATTCCCTGTTTTTCCATAGAAAATTCCATTTCCGGCCATTTTTTGGCTGAAAAAGCCCGACAGTTGGAAATCTACTAAGAAACATGGCTTCAAAAAGCATTAGATCAGTCCGTCCCATCATTTTGGACATCATAGCACCTTGAAGGCCCGATTTGAAACAAGAACACGAAGACTCCATAGAAAAATTCCCCATTTTTTCCATAGAAAATTCCATTTCCGCCATTTTTTGGCTGAAAAAACCCGACAATTTGAAATCTGGGAAACATGGCTTCAAAAAGCATTAGATTAGTCCGTCCCATCATTTTGGACATCACAGCACCCTGAAGGCCCGCTGAAACAAGAACACGAAGACTCCACAGAGAAAATTCCCTGTTTTTCCATAGAAAATTCCCTTTTCAGCCATTTTTTGGCTGAAAAAGCCCGACAGTTGAAAATCCACTGAAAAACATGGCTTCCAAAAGCATTAGATAAGTCTGTCCCATCATTTTGGACATCACAGCACTCTAAAGCCCCGCTGAAACAAGAACACGGACACTTCACAGAGAAAATTCCCTGTTTTTCCATAGAAAATTCACTTTCCGGCCATTTTTTGGATGAAAAAGCCCGACAGTTGGAAATCCACTGACACACACGGCTTCGAAAAGCATTAGATTAGTCCGTCCCATCATTTTGGACATCACATCACCTTGAAGGCCTGCTGAAACAAGAACACGGAAGACTCCACAGAAAATTCCCTGTTTTTCCATAGAAAATTCCATTTCCGGCCATTTTTTGGCTGAAAAAACCCGAACAGTTGGAAAAGCTGGAAATCTACTAAGAAACATGGCTTCCAAAGGCATTCGGTCAATCCGTCCCATCATTTTGCACACCACAGCAGCCTGAAGGCCCGCTGAAACAAGAACACGAAGGCTCCACAGAGAAAATTCCCTGTTTTTCCATAGAAAATTCCCTTTCCGGCCATTTTTTGGCTGAAAAATCCCGACAATTGAAATCTATGGAAACATGGCTTCCAAAAGCATTAGATCAGTCCATCTCATAATTTTGGACATCACAGCACCATGAATCCCCGCTCAAAACAAGAACACGAAGACTCCACAGAGAAAATTCCCTGTTTTTCCATAGAAAATTCCATTTCCGGCCATTTTTTGGCTGAAAAAACCCGACATTTGGAAATCTACTTGAAAAACATGGCTTCCAAAAGCATTAGATCAGTCCGTCCCATCATTTTGGACATCACAGCACCTTGAAGGCCCGGTGAAACAAGAAAACGAAGGCTCCACATAGAAAATTCCCTGTTTTTCCATAGAAAATTCCCTTTCCGGCCATTTTTTGGCTGAAAAAACCCGACAGTTTGGAAATCCATTAAGAAACATGGCTTCCAAAAGCATTAGATCAGTCCGTCCCATCATTTTGGACATCACATCACCTTGAAGGCCCGCTGAAACAAGAACACGAAGACTCCACAGAAAATTCCCTGTTTTTCCATAGAAAATTCCCTTTCCGGCCATTTTTTGGCTGAAAAAACCCGACAGTTGGAAATCTACTAAGAAACATGGCTTCCAAAAGCATTAGATCAGTCCGTCCCATCATTTTGGACATCACAGCACCTTGAAGGCCCGCTAAACAAGAACACTGAGACTCCACATAGAAAATTCCCATTTTTTCTATAGAAAATTCCATTTCCGGCCATTTTTTGGCTGAAAAAACCCGACAATTTGGAAATCTGGGAAACATGGCTTCCAAAAGCATTAGATCAGTCCATCCCATCATTTTGGACATCACAGCACCATGAAGGCCCGCCTAAACAAGAACACGAAGACTCCACAGAAAATTCCCTGTTTTTCCATAGAAAATTCCCTTTCCGGCCATTTTTTGGCTGAAAAAACCCGACAGTTGGAAATCCACTAAAAACATGGCTTCCAAAAGCATTAGATCAGTCCGTCCCATCATTTTGGACATCACATAGCACCTTGAAGGCCCGCTGAAACAAGAACACGGACTCCACATAGAAAATTCCCTGTTTTTCCATAGAAAATTCCTTTCCGGCCATTTTTTGGCTGAAAAAACCCGACAGTTGGAAATCCATTAGAAACATGGCTTCCAAAAGCATTAGATCAGTCCGTCCCATCATTTTGGACATCACATCACCTTGAAGGCCCGCTGAAACAAGAACACGAAGACTCCACAGAAAAATTCCCTGTTTTTCCTTAGAAAATTCGCTTTCCGTCCATTTTTTGGCTGAAGAAGCCCGACAGTTGGAAATCTACTTAAGAAACATGGCTTCCAAAAGCATTAGATCAGTCCGTCCCATCATTTTGGACATCACAGCACCTCATGAAGGCCCGCTGAAACAAGAACACGAAGGCTCCACATAGAAAATTCCCATTTTTTCCATAGAAAATTCCCTTTCCGGCCATTTTTTGGCTGAAAAAACCGACAATTTGGAAATCTGTTGGGAAACATGGCTTCCAAAAGCATTAGATCAGTCCGTCCCATCATTTTGGATATCACAGCATCATGAACGCCCGGGGCAACAAGAATGCGAAGACTCCACAGAGAAAACTCCTTATTTTTCCTTAGAAAATTCGATTTCCGGGCATTTTTTGGTTGAACAAGCCCGACAGTTGGAAATCCACTGACACACACGGCTTCGAAAAGCATTAGATTAGTCCGTCCCATCATTTTGGACATCACAGCACCCTGAAGGCCCGCTGAAACAAGAACACGAAGACTCCACAGAGAAAATTCCCTGTTTTTCCATAGAAAATTCCCTTTTCAGCCATTTTTTGGCTGAAAAAGCCCGACAGTTTGAAAATCCACTGAAAAACATGGCTTCCAAAAGCATTAGATCAGTCCGTCCCATCATTTTGGACATCACATCACCTTGAAGGCCCGCTGAAACAAGAACACGAAGGCTCCACAGAGAAAATTCCCTGTTTTTCCATTGAAAATTCCCTTTCCGGCCATTTTTTGGCTGAAAAAACGAGTGTTGGAAATCCGATGAGAATCATGGCTTCCAAAAGCATTAGATCAGTCCGTCCCATCATTTTGGACATCACAGCACCTTGAAGGCCCCCGCTGAAACAAGAACACGAAGACTCCACAGAGAAAATTCCCTGTTTTTCCATAGAAAATTCCCTTTCCGGCCATTTTTTGGCTGAAAAAAAACCCGACATTGGAAATCTGTTAAAAAAATCATGGCTTCCAAAAGCATTAGATCAGTCCGTCCCATCATTTTGGACATCACAAGCACCATGAAGGCCCCGCTGAAACAAGAACACGAAGACTCCACATAGAAAATTCCCGTTTTTCCATAGAAAATTCCCTTTCCGGCCATTTTTTGGCTGAAAAAACCCGACAATTGGAAATCCATTAAGAAACATGGCTTCCAAAAGCATTAGATCAGTCCGTCCCATCATTTTGGACATCACATCACCTTGAAGGCCCGCTGAAACAAGAACACGAAGACTCCACATAGAAAATTCCCTGTTTTTCCATAGAAAATTCCATTTCCGGCCATTTTTTGGCTGAAAAAACCCGACATTTGGAAATCTACTAAGAAACATGGCTTCCAAAAGCATTAGATCAGTCCGTCCCATCATTTTGGACATCACAGCACCAAAAGGCCCGCTGAAACAAGAACACGGAGACTCCACATAGAAAATTCCCTGTTTTTCCATAGAAAATTCCCTTTTCGGCCATTTTTTGGCTGAAAAAACCCGACAGTTGGAAATCTGATGCGAAACATGGCTTCCAAAAGCATTAGATCAGTCCATCCCATCATTTTGGACATCACAGCACCCTGAAGGCTCGACAAGACAAGAACACGAAAACTCCACACAGAAAATTCCCTGTTTTTCCATAGAAAATTCCCTTTCTAGCCATTTTTTGGCTGAAAAAACACGAGTTTGGAAATCCGATGAGAATCATGGCTTCCAAAAGCATTAGATCAGTCCGTCCCATCATTTTGGATATCACAACACTCTAAAGGCCCCGCTGAAACAAGAACACGAAGACTCCACATAGAAAATTCCCTGTTTTTCCATAGAAAATTCCCTTTCCGGCCATTTTTTGGCTGAAAAAACCCGATAGTTTGGAAATCCATTAAGAAACATGGCTTCCAAAAGCATTAGATCAGTCCGTCCCATCATTTTGGACATCACATCACCTTGAAGGCCTACTGAAACAAGAACACGAAGACTCCACAGAAAATTCCCTGTTTTTCCATAGAAAATTCCATTTCCGGCCATTTTTTGGCTGAAAAAGCCCGACATGTTGGAAATCTACTAAGAAAACATGGCTTCCAAAAGCATTAGATCAGTCCGTCCCATCATTTTGGACATCACAGCACCTTGAAGGCCCGCTGAAACAAGAACACGAAGGCTCCACAGAGAAAATTCCCTTTTTTCCATAGAAATGTCCATTTTCCGGCCATTTTTTGGCTGAAAAATCCCGACAGTTTGGAAATCTGTGGGAAACATGGCTTCCAAAAGCATTAGATCAGTCCGTCCCATCATTTTGGACATCACAGCACCATTGAAGGCCCGCTAAACAAGAACACGAAGACTCCACAGAAAAATTCCCTGTTTTTCCATAGAAAATTCCCTTTTCCGGCCATTTTTTGGCTGAAAAAACCCGACAATTTTGAAAATCTCTGAGGAAACATGGCTTCCAAAAGCATTCGATGAATCCGTCGCATCATTTTTGACATCACAGCACCCTGAAGGCCCCCTAAAACAAAAACACGAAGACTCCACAGAGAAAATTCCCTTCCCTGTTTTTCCATAGAAAATTCCCTTTTCAGCCATTTTTTGGCTGAAAAAACCCGACAGTTGGAAATCCATTAAGAAACATGGCTTCCAAAAGCATTAGATTAGTCCGTCCCGTCATTTTGGACATCACAGCACCTTGAAGGCCCGCTGAAACAAGAACACGGAGACTCCACATAGAAAATTCCCTGTTTTTCCATAGAAAATTCCATTTCCGGCCATTTTTTGGCTGAAAAAGCCCGACAGTTGGAAATCCATAAGAAACATGGCTTCCAAAAGCATTAGATCAGTCCGTCCCATCATTTTGGACATCACAGCACCTTGAAGGCCCGCTGAAACAAGAACACGAAGACTCCACATAGAAAATTCCCTGTTTTTCCATAGAAAATTCCATTTCCGGCCATTTTTTGGCTGAAAAAACCCGACAATTTGATAATCTGTGGGAAACATGGCTTCCAAAAGCATTAGATCAGTCCATCCCATCATTTTGGACATCACAGCACCATTGAAGGCCCGCCAAACAAGAACACGAAGACTCCACAGAGAAAATTCCCGTTTTTCCATAGAAAATTCCCTTTTCCGGCCATTTTTTGGCTGAAAAAACCCGACATTTCAAAATCCACTGAGGAAACATGGCTTCCAAAAGCATTAGATCAATCGTCCCATCATTTTGGACATCACAGCACCTCTAAAGCCCCGCTGAAACAAGAACACGAAGACTCCACATAGAAAATTCCCCTGTTTTTCCATAGAAAATTCCCTTTCCGGCCATTTTTTGGCTGAAAAAACCCGACAATTGGAAATCCATTAAGAAGCATGGCTTTTAAAAGCATTAGATTAGTCCGTCCCATCATTTTGGACGTCACATCACCTTGAAGGCCTGCTGAAACAAGAACACGGAGACTCCACATAGAAAATTCCCTGTTTTTCCATAGAAAATTCCATTTCCGGCCATTTTTTGGCTGAAACAGCCCGACAGTTGGAAATCTACTGAGAAACATGGCTTCGAAAAGCATTAGATTAGTCCGTCCCATCATTTTGGACATCACAGCACCCTGAAGGCCCGCTGAAACAAGAACACGAAGACTCCACAGAGAAAATTCCATGTTTTTCCGTAGAAAATTCCCTTTTCAGCAATTTTTTGGCTGAAAAATCCCGACAATTTGATATCTGCTGGGAGACATGGCTTCCAAAGGCATTAGATCAGTCCATCTCATCATTTTGGACATGACAGCACCCTGAATCCCCCTCAAAACAAGAACACGAAGACTCCACAGAGAACATTCCCAGTTTTTCCATAGAAAATTCCCTTTTCGGCCATTTTTTGGCTGAAAAAGCCCGACAGTTGAAAATCCACTGAAAAACATGGCTTCCAAAAGCATTAGATAAGTCTGTCCCATCATTTTGGACATCACAGCACTCTAAAGCCCCGCTGAAACAAGAACACGGACACTTCACATAGAAAATCCCCTGTTTTTCCATAGAAAATTCACCTTCCGGCCATTTTTTGGCTGAAAAAACCCGATAGTTGGAAATCCATTAAGACACACGGCTTCGAAAAGCATTAGATTAGTCCGTCCCATCATTTTGGACGTCACATCACCTTGAAGGCCTACTGAAACAAGAACACGGAGACTCCACATTGAAAATTCCCTATTTTTCCATAGAAAATTCACTTTCCAGCCAATTTTTGGCTGAAAAAACCCGACAGTTGGAAATCCATTAAGACACACGGCTTCGAAAAGCATTAGATTAGTCCGTCCCATCATTTTGGACGTCACATCACCTTGAAGGCCTACTGAAACAAGAACACGGAGACTCCACATAGAAAATTCCCATTTTTTCCATAGAAAATTCCATTTGCTGCCATTTTTTGGCTGAAAAATCCCGACAATTTGATATATGTGGGAGACATGGCTTCCAAACGCATGAGATCAGTCCATCCCATCATTTTGGACATCACAGCACCATGAATCCCCGCCTAAACAAGAACACGAAGACTCCACAGAGAAAATTCCTCGTTTTTCCATAGAAAATTCCCTTTTCGGCCATTTTTTGGCTGAAAAAACCGACATTTGGAAATCCACTGAAAAACATGGCTTCCAAAAGCATTAGATCAAGTCCGTCCCATCATTTTGGACATCACAGACTCTAAAGCCCCGCTGAAACAAGAACACGGAGACTTCACATAGAAAATTCCCTGTTTTTCCATAGAAAATTCCCTTTCCGGCCATTTTTTGGCTGAAAAAGCCCGACAGTTGGAAATCCACTAAGACACATGGCTTCGAAAAGCATTAGATTAGTCCGTCCCATCATTTTGGACATCACATCACCTTGAAGGCCTACTGAAACAAGAACACGAAGACTCCACATTGAAAAATTCCCTGTTTTTCCATAGAAAATTCCATTTCCGGCCATTTTTTGGCTGAAAAAACCCGACAATGTTGGAAATCTATTAGAAAACATGGCTTCCAAAAAGCATTAGATCAGTCCGTCCCATCATTTTGCACACCAGAGTAGCTTGAAGGCCCGCTGAAACAAGAACACGAAGACTCCACATAGAAAATTCCCTGTTTTTCCATAGAAAATTCCCTTTCCGGCCATTTTTTGGCTGAAAAAACACCCGACAATTTGAAATCTCCGATGGGAAACATGGCTTCCAAAAGCATTAGATCAGTCCGTCCCATCATTTTGGACATCACAGCACCACCAAGGCCCGCTGAAACAAGAACACGAAGACTCCACAGAAAATTCCCTTTTTTCCATAGAAAATTCCCTTTTCCGGCCATTTTTTGGCTGAAAAAGCCCGACATTTCAAAAATCCATAAAAACATGGCTTCCAAACGCATGAGATCAGTCCATCTCATCATTTTGGACATGACAGCACCCTGAATCCCCGCCTAAACAAGAACACGAAGACTCCACAGAGAACATTCTCAGTTTTTCCATAGAAAATTCACTTTCCGGCCATTTTTTGGCTGAAAAAACCCGACAGTTGGAAATCCATTAAGACACACGGCTTCGAAAAGCATTAGATTAGTCCGTCCCATCATTTTGGACGTCACATCACCTTGAAGGCCTACTGAAACAAGAACACGAAGACTCCACATTGAAAAATTCCCTGTTTTTCCATAGAAAATTCCATTTCCGGCCATTTTTTGGCTGAAAAAAAACCCGACAGTTGGAAATCTACTAAGAAACATGGCTTCCAAAAGCATTCGATCAATCCGTCACATCATTTTGCACACCACAGTAGCTTGAAGGCCCGCTGAAACAAGAACACGAAGACTCCACATAGAAAATTCCCATTTTTCCATAGAAAATTCCATTTCGGCCATTTTTTGGCTGAAAAATCCCGACAATTTGAAATCTATGGGAGACATGGCTTCCATAAGCATTAGATCAATCCGCCCCATCATTTTGGACATGACAGCACGCAGAAGCCCCGCTAAAACAAGAACACGAACACTCCACAGAGAAAATTTCCCGTTTTTCCATAGAAAATTCCCTTTCCGGCCATTTTTTGGCTGAAAAAAGCCCGACATTTGAAAATCCACTGAAAAACATGGCTTCCAAAAGCATTAGATCAGTCCGTCCCATCATTTTGGACATCACAGACTCTAAAGCCCCGCTGAAACAAGAACACGAAGACTGCACTTAGAAAATTCCCTGTTTTTCCATAGAAAATTCCCTTTCGGACCATTTTTTGGCTGAAAAAACATGAGTGTTGGAAATCCGTTGAAAAACATGGCATCCAAAAGGATTAGATCAGTCCGTCCCATCATTTGGGACATCACAGCACTCTAAAGCCCCGCTAAAACAAGAACACAGACACTTCACAGAGAAAATTCCCTGTTTTTCCATAGAAAATTCCATTTCCGGCCATTTTTTTGGATGAAACAGCCCAACAGTTGTAAATCTACTGAGAAACATGGCTTCGAAAAGCATTAGATTAGTCCATCCCATCATTTTGGACATCACAGCACCTTGAAGGCCCGCTGAAACAAGAACACAGAGACTCCACATAGAAAATTCCATGTTTTTCCAAAGAAAATTCATTTTCCGGCCATTTTTTGGCCAAAAAATCCCGACAATTTGATACCTGCTGGGAGAGATGGCTTCCAAAGGCATCAGATCAGTCCGTCTCATCATTTTGGACATGACAGCAGCCTAAATCGCTGCCGAAACAAGAACACGAAGACTCCACAGAGACAATTCCCAGTTTTTCCATAGAAAATTCCCTTTTCGGCCATTTGTTGGCTAGAAAAGCCCGACAGTTGAAAATCCACTGAAAAACATGGCTTCCAAATGCATTAGATAAGTCTGTACCATCATTTTGGACATCACAGCACTCTAAAGCCCCGCTAAAACAAGAACACGAAGACTTCACATAGAAAATTCCCTGTTTTTCCATAGAAAATTCCCTTTCCGGCCATTTTTTGGCTGAAAAAAAAAGCCCGATGTTGGAAATCCATTAAGAAACATGGCTTCCAAAAGCATTAGATTAGTCCGTCCCATCATTTTTGACATCACATCACATTGAAGGCCCGCAGAAACAAGAACATAAAGACCCCACATAGAAAATTCCCTGTTTTTCTATAGAAAATTCCATTTCCGGCCATTTTTTGGATGAAACAGCCTGACAGTTGCAAATCTACTGAGAAAAATGGCTTCAAAAAGCATTAGATTAGTCCGTCCCATCATTTTGGACATCACAGCACCCTAAAGGCCCGCTGAAACAAGAACACGAAGACTCCACATAGAAAATTCCCATTTTTCCATAGAAAATTCCCTTTTCGCCCATTTTTTGGCTGAAAAACCCGACAACAATTTTGAAATCCATGTGGGAGACATGGCATCCAAAGGCATTAGATAAGTCCATCACATCATTTTGGACATGACAGCACCCTGAATCCTCGCCGAAACAAGAACAAGAAGACTCCACAGAAAAATTCCCTGTTTTTCCATAGAAAATTCCCTTTTCAGCCATTTTTTGGCTGAAAAAGCCCGACATTTGAAAATCCACTGAAAAACATGGCTTCCAGAAGCATTAGATAAGTCTGTCCCGTCATTTTGGACATCACACCACTCTAAAGCCCCGCTGAAACAAGAACACGGACACTTCACATAGAAAATCCCCTGTTTTTCCATAGAAAATTCACTTTCCGGCCAATTTTTGGCTGAAAAAACCCGACAGTTGGAAATCCATTAAGACACACGGCTTCGAAAAGCATTAGATTAGTCCGTCCCATCATTTTGGACGTCACATCACCTTGAAGGCCTACTGAAACAAGAACACGGAGACTCCACATTGAAAATTCCCTGTTTTTCCATAGAAAATTCCATTTCCGGCCATTTTTTGGCTGAAACAGCCCGACAGTTCTAAATCTACTAAGAAGCATGGCTTCAAAAAGCATTAGATTAGTCCGTCCCATCATTTTGGACATCATAGCACCTTGAAGGCCCACTGAAACAAGAACACTGAGACTCCACATAGAAAATTCCCA
The DNA here is from genome assembly GCA_017140255.1 of Eucalyptus paniculata subsp. matutina. Taxonomy (NCBI): domain Eukaryota; kingdom Viridiplantae; phylum Streptophyta; class Magnoliopsida; order Myrtales; family Myrtaceae; genus Eucalyptus; species Eucalyptus paniculata. The sequence continues at coordinate 6,811 of JADGRZ010000014.1, read as the reverse complement.
TTTTTTCCATAGAAAATTCCATTTCCTGCCATTTTTTGGCTGAAAAATCCCGACAATTTGATATATGCTGGGAGACATGGCTTCCAAAGGCATGAGATCAGTCCATCTCATCATTTTGGACATGACAGCACCCTGAATCCCCGCCTAAACAAGAACACGAAGACTCCACAGAGAACATTCCCAGTTTTTCCATAGAAAATTCCCTTTTCGGCCATTTTTTGGCTGAAAAAGCCCGACAGTTGAAAATCCACTGAAAAACATGGCTTCCAAAAGCATTAGATAAGTCTATCCCGTCATTTTGGAGATCACAGTACTCTAAAGCCCCGCTGAAACAAGAACACGGACACTTCACATAGAAAATCCCCTGTTTTTCCTTAGAAAATTGACTTTCCGGACATTTTTTCGCTGAAAAAACCCTAGTTGTTGGAAATCCATTAAGACACACGGCTTCGAAAAGCATTAGATTAGTCCGTCCCATCATTTTGGACGTCACATCACCTTGAAGGCCTGCTGAAACAAGAACACGGAGACTCCACATAGAAAATTCCGCTTTTTTCCATAGAAAATTCCATTTCCGGCCATTTTTTGGCTGAAACAGCCCGACAGTTTGAAATCTACTGAGAAAAATGGGTTCTAAAAGCATTAGATTAGTCAGTCCCATCATTTTGGATATCACAGCACCCTGTAGGCCCGCTGAAACAGGAAGACGAAGACTCCATAGAGAAAATTCTCTGCTTTTCCAAGGAAAATTCCCTTTTCGGCCATTTTTTGGCTGAAAAATCCGGACAATTTGATATCTGCTGGGACACATGGCTTTCAAACGCATTAGATAAGTCCATCCCATCATTTTGGACATCACAGCACCCTGAAAGGCCCCGAAACAAGAACACGAAGACTCCACAGAGAAAATTCCCGTTTTTCCATAGAAAATTCCCTTTTCCGGCCATTTTTTGGCTGAAAAACCCGACATTTGGAAATCCATGAAAAACATGGCTTCCAAAAGCATTAGATCAGTCCGTCCCATCATTTTGGACATCACAGCACTCTAAAGCCCCGCTGAAAACAAGAACACGACACTTCACATAGAAAATTCCCTGTTTTTCCATAGAAAATTCCTTTCCGGCCATTTTTTGGCTGAAAAAACCCGACAGTTGGAAATCCATTAAGAAACATGGCTTCGAAAAGCATTAGATTAGTCCGTCCCATCATTTTGGACGTCACATCACCTTGAAGGCCTACTGAAACAAGAACACGGAAGACTCCACATTGAAAATTCCCCGTTTTTCCATAGAAAATTCCATTTCCGGCCATTTTTTGGCTGAAAAAACCCGACAGTTGGAAATCTACTAAGAAGCATGGCTTCGAAAAGCATTAGATTAGTCCGTCCAATCATTTTGGACATCACAGCACCTTGAAGGCTCGCTGAAACAAGAACACCGAGACTCTACATAGAAAATTCTATGTTTTTCCAAAGAAAATTCCTTTTTTGGCTGAAAAATCTCGACAATTTGATACTTGCTGGGAGACATGGCTTCCAAAGGCATTAGATCAGTCCATCTCATCATTTTGGACATGACAGCACCCTGAATCCCCGCCTAAACAAGAACACGAAGACTCCACAGAGAACATTCCCAGTTTTTCCATAGAAAATTCCCTTTTCAGCCATTTTTTGGCTGAAAAAGCCCGACAGTTGAAAATCCACTGAAAAACATGGCTTCCAAAAGCATTAGATAAGTCTGTCCCGTCATTTTGGACATCACAGCACTCTAAAGCCCCGCTGAAAGAAGAACATGGACACTTCACATAGAAAATTCCCTTTGTTTCAATAGAAAATTCCATTTCCGGCCATTTTATGGCTGAAAAAGCCCGACAGTTGGAAATCCACTGACACACACGGCTTCGAAAAGCATTAGATTAGTCCGTCCCATCATTTTGGACGTCACATCACCTTGAAGGCCTACTGAAACAAGAACACGGAGACTCCACATTGAAAATTCCCTGTGTTTCCATTGAAAATTCCATTTCCGGCCATTTTTTGGATGAAAAACCCAACAGTTGGAAATCTACTAAGAAACATGGCTTCAAAAAGCATTAGATTAGTCCGTCCCATCATTTTGGACATCATAGCACCTTGAAGGCCCGCTGAAACAAGAACACTGAGACTCCACATAGAAAATTCCCATTTTTTCCATAGAAAATTCCATTTCCATTAGATTAGTCCGTCCCATCATTTTGCCATTTTTTGGCTGAAAAATCCCGACAATTTGATATATGTGGGAAACATGGGTTCCAAAGGCATTAGATCAGTCCATCTCATTAGTTTGGACATGACAACACCCTGAATCCCCGTCAAAACAAGAACACAAAGACTCCACAGAGAAAATTCCCGGTTTTTCCATAGAAAATTCCATTTTCAGCCATTTTTTGGTTTAAAAAGCCCGACAGTTGAAAATCTACTTAAAAACATGGCTTCCAAAAGCATTTGATAAGTCTGTCCCGTCATTTTGGACATCACAGCACTCTAAAGCCTCGCTGAAACAAGAACACGAACACTTCACATAGAAAATTCCCTATTTTTCCATAAAAAATTCCCTTTCCGGCCATTTTTTGGCTGAAAAAACCCGACAATTGGAAATCCATTAAGACACACGGCTTTGAAAAGCATTAGATTAGTCTGTCCAATCATTTTGGACATCACAGCACCTTGAAGGCTCGCTGAAACAAGAACACGAAGACTCCACAGTGAAAATTCCATGTTTTTCCATTGAAAATTCCATTTCCGGCCATTTTTTGGCTGAAAAAGCCCGAGTGTTGGAAATCTACTAAGAAACATGGCTTCCAAAAAGCATTAGATCAGTCCGTCCCATCATTTTGGACATCACAGCACCATAAGGCCCGCTGAAACAAGAACACGAAGACTCCACATAGAAAATTCCCATTTTTTTCCATAGAAAATTCCATTTCCGCCATTTTTTGGCTGAAAAAACCCGACAATTTGAAATATGTGGGAAACATGGCTTCCAAAAGCATTAGATCAGTCCATCCATCATTTTGGACATCACAGCACCATGAATCCCCGCCTAAAACAAGAACACGAAGATTCCACAGAGAAAATTCCCTGTTTTTCCATAGAAAATTCCCTTTTCGGCCATTTTTTGGCTGAAAAAGCCCGACATTTGAAAATCCACTGAAAAACATGGCTTCCAAAAGCATTAGATAAGTCTGTCCCGTCATTTTGGACATCACAACACTCTAAAGCCCCGCTGAAACAAGAACACGGACACTTCACATAGAAAATTCCCTGTTTTTCCATAGAAAATTCCTTTCCGGCCATTTTTTGGCTGAAAAAACCCGACAGTGTTGGAAATCCATTAAGAAACATGGCTTCCAAAAAGCATTAGATTAGTCCGTCCCATCATTTTGGACATCACATCACCTTGAAGGCCCTCTTTGAAACAAGAACACGGAGACTCCACATTAGAAAATTCCCTGTTTTTCCATAGAAAATTCCATTTCCGGCCATTTTTTGGCTGAAAAAACAGTGTTGGAAATCTACTAAGAAGCATGGCTTCAAAAAGCATTAGATTAGTCCGTCCCATCATTTTGGACATCATAGCACCTTGAAGGCCCACTGAAACAAGAACACTGAGACTCCACATAGAAAATTCCCATTTTTTCCATAGAAAATTCCATTTGCTGCCATTTTTTGGCTGAAAAATCCCGACAATTTGATATATGTGGGAGACATGGCTTCGAAACGCATGAGATCAGTCCATCTCATCATTTTGGACATGACAGCACCCTGAATCCCCGCCTAAACAGGAACACGAAGACTCCACAGAGAACATTCTCAGTTTTTCCATAGAAAATTCCCTTTTCAGCCATTTTTTGGCTGAAAAAGCCCGACATTTCAAAATCCACTGAAAAACATGGCTTCCAAAAGCATTAGATAAGTCTGTCCCGTCATTTTGGACATCACAGGACTCTAAAGCCCCGCTGAAACAAGAACACGGACACTTCACATAGAAAATCCCCTGTTTTTCCATAGAAAATTCACTTTCCAGCCAATTTTTGGCTGAAAAAACCCGACAGTTGGAAATCCATTAAGACACACGGCTTCGAAAAGCATTAGATTAGTCCGTCCCATCATTTTGGACGTCACATCACCTTGAAGGCCTGCTGAAACAAGAACATGGAGACTCCACATAGAAAATTCCCTGTGTTTCCATAGAAAATTCCCTTTCCGGCCATTTTTTGGATGAAAAAGCCCGACAGTTGGAAATCCACTGACACACACGGCTTCGAAAAGCATTAGATTAGTCCTTCCTATCATTTTGGACATCAGAGCACCCTGAAGGCCCGCCGAAACAAGAACACGAAGACTCCACAGTGAAAATTCCATGTTTTTCCATTGAAAATTCCCTTTTCAGCAATTTTTTGGATGAAAACTCCCGACAATTAGATATCTGCTGGGAGAATTGGCTTCCAAAGGCATTAGATCAATCCATCTCATCATTTTGGACATGACAGCACCCTGAATTTTCGCCGAAACAAGAACACGAAGACTCCACAGAGAACATTCCCAGTTTTTCCATAGAAAATTCCCTTTTCAGCCATTTATTGGCTGAAAAAGCCCGACAATTGAAAATCCACTGAAAAACATGGCTTCCAAAAGCATTAGATAAGTATGTCCCGTCATTTTGGACATCACAGCACTCTAAAGCCCCACTGAAACAAGAACACGGAGACTCCACATTGAAAATTCCCTGTTTTTCCATAGAAAATTCACTTTCCAGCCAATTTTTGGCTGAAAAAACCCGACAGTTGGAAATCCATTAAGACACACGGCTTCGAAAAGCATTAGATTAGTCCGTCCCATCATTTTGGACATCACATCTTGAAGGCCCGCTGAAACAAGAACACGAGACTCCACATTGAAAATTCCCTGTTTTTCCATAGAAAATTCCATTTCCGGCCATTTTTTGGCCGAAAAAACCCGACAGTTGGAAATCTACTAAGAAGCATGGCTTCGAAAAGCATTAGATTAGTCCGTCCCATCATTTTGGACATCATAGCACCTTAAAGGCCCGCTGAAACAAGAACACGGAGACTCCACATAGAAAATTCCCTGTTTTTCCAAAGAAAATTCCATTTCCGCCATTTTTTGGCTGAAAAATCCCGACAATTTGATATCTGCTGGGACACATGGCTTTCAAATGCATTAGATCAGTCCATCTCATCATTTTGGACATGACAGCACCCTGAATCCCCGCCGAAACAAGAACACGAAGACTCCACAGAGAAAATTCCCAGTTTTTCCATAGAAAATTCCCTTTTCGGCCATTTTTTGGCTGAAAAAGCCCGACAGTTGAAAATCCACTGAAAAACATGGCTTCCAAAAGCATTAGATAAGTCTGTCCCGTCATTTTGGACATCACGGAACTCTAAAGCCTTGCTGAAACAAGAACATGGACACGTCAAATAGAAGATTCCCTGTTTTTCCATAGAAAATTCCATTTCTAGCCATTTTTTGGATGAAAAAGCCCGACAGTTGGAAATCCACTGACACACACGGCTTTGAAAAACATTAGATTAGTCTGTCCCATCATTTTTGACATCACATCTCATTGAAGGCCTGCTGAAACAAGAACACGGAGACTCCACATAGAAAATTCCCTGTTTTTCCATAGAAAATTCCCTTTTCGGCCATTTTTTGGCTGAAACAGCCCGACAGTTGGAAATCTACTAAGAAACATGGCTTGAAAAAGCATTAGATTAGTCTGTCTCATCATTTTGGACATCGCAGCACCTAGAAGGCCCCGCTAAAACAAGAACACGGACCTTTCACATAGAAAATTTCATGTTTTTCCATAGAAAATTCCATTTTCGGCCATTTTTTAGGTGAAAAAGCTCGACAGTTGGAAATCTTTTGACACACATGGCTTTGAAAAGCATTAGATTAGTCCGTCCCATCATTCTTGACAGCACAGCACCTTGAATCCCGCTAAACAAGAACACGAAGACTCCACAGAAAATTCCCGATTTTTCCATAGAAAATTCCATTTCGGCCCATTTTTTGGCTGAAAAAGCCCGACATTTGAAATCCATGAAAAACATGGCTTCCAAAAGCATTAGATCAAGTCCGTCCCATCATTTTGGACATCACAGCACTCTAAAGCCCCGCTGAAACAAGAACACGAACACTCACAGAGAAAATTCCCTGTTTTTCCATAGAAAATTCCCTTTTCCGGCCATTTTTTGGCTGAAAAAGCCCGACAGTTGGAAATCCATTAAAAACATGGCTTCCAAAAGCATTAGATCAGTCCGTCCCATCATTTTGGACATCACATCACCATCTGAAGCCCGCTGAAACAAGAACACGAAGACTCCACATAGAAAATTCCCTGTTTTTCCATAGAAAATTCCATTTCCGGCCATTTTTTGGCTGAAAAAACCCGACAGTTTGAAATCCATTAAGAAAACACATGGCTTCCAAAAGCATTAGATTAGTCCGTCCCATCATTTTGGACATCACATCACCTTGAAGGCCCCGCTGAAACAAGAACACGGAGACTCCACATTGAAAATTCCCTGTTTTTCCATAGAAAATTCCATTTCCGGCCATTTTTTGGCTGAAAAACCCGACAATTTGGAAATCTACTAAGAAACATGGCTTCCAAAAGCATTAGATCAGTCCGTCCCATCATTTTGGACATCACAGCACCTTGAAAGGCCCGCTGAAACAAGAACACGAAGACTCCACATAGAAAATTCCCTTTTTTCCATAGAAAATTCCATTTCCGGCATTTTT